>PVKS010006520.1:10001-67378 GCA_004027875.1 Aplodontia rufa | reverse complement strand
TTTCCATCTCCATCCATTTGGCTGCAAAAGCCATAATATCATCTTATCTAATGGACGAGTAGAATTCCATTGTATATAAGTACCAAAGTTTTTGTATCCACTCATCGAGTGAGGGACATCTGGGTTGGTTCCATAGTCTAGTTACAGTAAATTGAGCTGCCATGAACATTGATGAAGCCATATCACTATAGTATGCTGATTCTAACTCTTCTGGGAAAATACCCTTTTTAAGGACTAACATGATTGCCACAGTAGGGTGGTGACTAAGCAGATAGGAGACACCTCAATTTAGGGCCCTGTCCAGATACTCTATTGCATGTCCATCTCAACTATTCAAGTCCCCAGCCCTCCTTTCCCTTCCTTTTCTTTTTTCCTTCAACACATCTAAGGTAGGGGATGGCCCCTTGCACTCAGGGACGGATGCTCATCATAGTCAGTCACAGTTCATTTGGGAAACAATTTGTCATGGCAGCTCCCCTAAGGGAGAGGAAGACAAAAGAATCTGGTTTGAGAGCTCACCTTTCAAGCTCCCTCCCTTAACAAGAATCAGCCATAGGCCTGGCCCTAATATCGCCTGTGAGTGTGAGGCCTGGCTTCTCTCTTCCAAATCCTGAAAGCATATGTCTTCTGCTCCTCTGCTGACCGTGGACTGTGGGCTAGCTTAGCTGCTGGCCTGTTCTGACACCCAGCCTAACTGTCCAGTTCTAGGAATGCTCCTTCTCTACCTTGCCAACATTATAACTGACATAACTACCCATTGCTGGGTGTAAAACAGTTTAGTGTGTCACCATTAAAATTAAACTGCACCATAGCTATGCTAATGCTTTGGCTCCTACCCAATTGCATATGTACACTCTCAAATTACCCACATAATTGACAAATACTAATTGATGCTATTAAATGTGATACCAATACATCTGTTATATGTCTTCAGGGCAGGTAAACCAATGTTATACCACAGGCCTAGTGCTTAACATTTTGAGCACTTCAAAGGCAACTGACAGTAGTTAAGAACTGAATTCAAAATATATAGAGAAAATAACCCTGAAAAATAGAAAGTCATCAATATTTAAATTCTTGAAAAAAATGAACGCTGTTACAACATCATTTAAGTGTCATGTACATTAACATTTTATGATCATTTCAACTAATTGTAATTTGTAGAGATTATTTTACTTTGAAAGAATTTCTGGGTGAGCATTTTAAGGTATGAGCGCTGAGATATCAGAACCAATCATCAAAGAGCAAATTTCAAGAATAAAATTTTAAATATATTTAAAAGTTTATATTAAAATATTCTTTTAAAAAGTCACATTATAGATACTAAATTTAATATGCTTCAAATGATGTGGAGCAAGACCTTTGAAAAGTGTCCAGCACTAAATTTCAATGACCCTAAAGTATCTTTGTATGCCATGCGTGGTGCTAAGGAGCACAAGCAACTAAAACTGTACCCGCTCTCGGGTAACTCACAGTTGCAGTAGGGGTCTCAGGCTCTGAAGCAAATAACTAAAATGGAAGGTGACGAGGATAAAGTACAAAAATTAATGTTGTTAAAAATGATTCTGTGAGATTTAGGACTTACTTGGTTTGCCTGCTGTATTTATCAGGGTTCTCCAGAGATATAAAACCAAGCAGATTTACATATACAGTCATGTATTGCTTAAGGACAGCACTGCTGCATCATGAGAAAGCCATCAAGTGATTTCCTAGTTGTGAGAACATCAGAGTGTACTTGTATAAAGATGGCTAAGATGCCACTAGGTGCTATAATCCTATGGGAACACCATCAAATATGTGGTCCAATGCAGAGTGAAACACTGTTACACAGTGTGTGTGTGTGTGTGTGTGTCCGTGCGTGTTTGTGTAGAGAAGGAGGGAGGGAAAGAAAGAGAGAGAGAGAGAGAGAGAGAGATCAATGGTAAGAAATTGCCTTATGTAATTATAGAGACTGAGAAACCTGACAATCTGGAGAACCACCAAAGCTGGTGGTGTATTTGTATCTAAATCAGAAGACCCAAGAACCAAGAGAGTAAATGTCCATTGGCAGGAGAAGGTGAAATGAAACATCCCAGCTCAAGCAGCATTGCAGAAAAATAAGAAGCAAATTTACTGTTCCTGCACATTTTGTTCTTTTCAGATTCTCAATAGATTGACTGATGTCCACCCACAATGGGCAATTTCAAGTATGCTGATTTGAATATTAATCTCATCTGAAAACACTGCTACAGGTAGAAATAATGTTTAATTTGAGCACCTTGTGGCCCAGTTAAGAGGATACAAAAAATCGTGACTACAAAAAAAATTAACCACCAAGGCCAGAGTGACCTCCAGAATTTCTGGGGTAATAGTTTATGTCAATACTTAATAGGGAATTTATGGACACCACAAAAAAGGATTCACTGAGAATGAAAGAGTAATAATTCAAAATGGAACAATGCATAATACTTAATGTTTTAGCAAGCTTTTTCATTGTTGCAACTAAACAACTTGACAACAATTTCAGGAGGAAAAGTTTATTTTGAGGGCTCACAGTTTCAGAGGTATTAGTCCATGGAAGGCCAGGTCCCTTCCTCAGGGCTCAAGGTGAGGCTGTTCCAGGGAGCATTCGGGAGCAGAGCAGAGTGAGAGAGAAACTCCATGCCAGATACAGAATATATAACCTGGGGCTAGAGTGGTTGCTCAGTGGTTACATGCTTGCCTGGCATGCGAGAGTACATGGATTCAAATCCCAGCACCCACAACTAAGTGTCAGAGCAATGAAAGCCATGTGAAATACTCAAAAAAATTTGATTCTCTCTCTCTCTCATTGTCCTTTTCTCTTTAAAAAAAAAAAAAAAAATATATATATATATATATATCCAGAAGGCAAGCCCCCAATGGCCCACCTCCTCCAGCCACACCCTCAGCCCACAATTACCAGTTAATCCCTATGAGGGAATTAACCCAGTGATCGAATCAAAGCTCCTACAACCCAATCATTTCACCTTAGCCTTCATATTATCACCCACAAGCTTTTGGGGACACCTTACATTCAGACCACAACAGTTAGCTTGCACATAAATCCTCAAAAGTATGTATTGTAGATTTTAATAAAGTTTTCCCTTTTCTTTACTATGGAATTAATTTTTACTGAGAGCTAGCAGAGCTTAGAGGACATCCTCGTACTTATTAGGGTCTGCTTTTCTCAAGATTTGTTCATACTGTTTGTGTCCCTCATGATTCTTGCCCCCCATGTTGTTCTATCGCTAATATTTCTCTTCTTTGAGTCTGTCTTCCTTTCTATTTAAATACTATTCTAACTCTATTTTATTTCTCAAGGTTAGCTTCAATAATAAACAAGTAACAAATCACCTCTTACTGATTACTTGCCCTGCAATAGCATAAACATACATTTCATTCAGCTGTAATATCTTTTTTTTTAAAGAAAGAGAGACAGAGAGAGAGAGATAGAGAGAGAGAGAGAGAGAGAATTGATTTTATTTAGTTTTTCATGTGGCTTTTGTTGCTCCAACACTTGGTTGTGTACGTGGTGCTGGGGTTTGTACCTGTGTCCTCACACATGCCAAGCGAGCTACCCGTAAGATCTTCTTAGGGTAAAAATTATTATCTTTTTTTTAATAGGTGAAGAAAAATAGTCTCAAAGAAGCTGCTCATGACCACAAAGCAAGTACCTTGAACAAGACTTAGACCACAGGTTCCCTGGGGCCAAATTGTGCCATCTTTTCAGAACACAATAACCTCTCCAAACCTTTGCCACATGACTCTTAGGGGCTGATTTTTCAGTACATTCTATAGTGGGAGCCCCTAATAACTGCTAGATAGGTCACCTATTCAGTGTCTCTTTCTGCTAATTTTGGCTACAACCAAAATTCTTAGTGCTAATGAATCTGTTATGCTCTTAACACAGAGAGATACACAGAGATAGCTACTCTTGGCAAGAATAGTCATTTACTTGCTAAAGTCTTCGCTGGAGACAAATTTTCTTCCACTGCACAGTGTCAGAGCATTTTCCATGTAATGCCATCAAATTACTCCTCATAACAGCAGTTCATAGTCCAATTGTCCCATTATTTCCTTTACAATATTAGATATACTACTGATTAATAGAGACAAGTCTAGAATTCTATAAGCACAAAAAAGAAGATTAAGGATCTATGCAATTTTTTTGTTGTGAGGTCCTTATTACTATTTACAGATTATTCTAATAACTTGCTAATATAATTGCTCAAAGTTTGCTTTCAGTTAACAAGTCTCTATCAATTGATTTCTATAGCAGTCTCCTTCCTTCAATGTGCTTTGCCAAATGCCTGTGCTATTTACTTAGTATAAAGGAGGGAATGGCTTCTTTTTAATCTGCATACTCTGTCCTGTGTCTGTTTCCTCTTTCTGTGTAATCAGCAATCTGTTTGCTTTTTACTGCAGAAGTGGAAGGGTTATAATTTGTTCCTTTTAGTGGGAAGAGAAACTTGCTGATTGGGATTGTGGTTGAATATAAATCTCTTTGAGGGCAGAAATGTGTCCAACATATTTAGTGATTAACATTCTTGAGAGGGTGGTCTGGTTTACCCATTTTGTATTTAAAATCATGTGCATTATACAGAGTTAGTTCAACAGAAAAATAAAACAATTTGTGTACTACTTTCTACCAAAAGGTCAGAAAAGGATAAATGATTTTGTAATTTCAATAAAAACAGGGAAAAAATCTAGAACAATTTACACTCGTACCTTATTTCTAAAGTATGTTTCATAGTGCACACATAAAATTTCATTAATGTATTTTCTTCTGCAACAATCTGCATCTCAAATCAATGGCCAACTTTATTCTTAAAAATATCCAATTAAAATCAGGTGTAGAACTAAAGTGCCTATTGTTATCATTGTTATCTAATTGCACTAATCAAAGCCATAAGATATGAAACAAAAACAAGGGGACAATTATTAGAAAAGAAAAATATAAGATTATTTATTTCCAGATGGCATAATTATTCATAAAGAAATGAAAGGTAGAATCTACTGAGAACATATAGAATGAAAAATTAGCTAAAATGAAATGTACTGGTGCAAGAGAGACACACAGCCCCCTCCTATCCTACCCATTGGTGACCTGCCCAATTAGCAATTTTTACTATTATCAGAATTGACCTATCAGGGGTCTTTCCAGCAGAGGTGCACTTGCTGCTGATGGATAAGGTAAAGACAGATCCTGTCCTGAGTGCTGAGCTATAATGTGAGCTCCTATTCTAAGGTCCCTTCATCATCACTGTAAAATTTAGCAATCTGATAACAGTGAAGAACTTATCACCAAGTTGATGCAAAGTGATGGTGCTTCTGTGAAGTTACAGTCTTCCAGTTAATTCCAGTAAGAAAAATGAACATTTTTAAGGGCAGGTATGCATTTGTTTCTATTGACACTTCTGATACTAATGGAAGATGCAGGCCAGGAGGCGAAACAAGAAGATGTGGATCCCAAACTCGGGTGTGTTGGATTTGTCAGCAGAAAACAACTAACTGTTGATGTTGAAATGTATCCACAACTGCAAAGAAAGAAACAACAAAAATATATGTGGTTTTTCAATTTTGGAGGACACCAAAGTAAAGAGATGGTGAGCAGAGAAGGCTACAGCTGAGATTTGGAGTCCGTGGATGGAGCACAAAGAGAAGATGAGGAGCTTCAGAAGAGGAAGGTCATATAGAGGAGCAGATGTGACTTTAACCTTTCGCTCCTTTCCCTGGGGTCTTCTTTCTTTATTGTTGGAGTAAGTATCGATAAAATCACCTTGTAGAGGCAGCATACCAATGATGGAACATTGGATTAAAGAATAAATTGTATCTTGAGATTAAAATTTATCTTCACTATTTTCAAAAAGAAAATTAATGGTTAATGACAAATTCTCTCTCAACATATACACACACAAATAAACACCTATAATCTTTTAGACAGTTTAGAATGTGCAGTAAATTAGTTGAGTTGGAGTGATTAGGAGAATGATTTTTGTTGCATGATAAGAGAAACTGAACACTACAATGGAATATTGTAAGGGAATTTCCACCATCTGTAGGCCTTGATACATGTTGTTGGATTACCAAGGCATTCTTCCTAGCCCATTAGCGCTATCTAGCACTTGGGAAGCTGGAGCACCATGCAATAAGGAATGTAAGAACTTCCAAAGGGGAATCCAGCACTTTGCTCACTAGTTTCAAAAATTTCTTTCCCACCTCTCATTCAAGCCATTAATTTCATGGGACTGATGAAGAGGCCCAGAAGACAAAAAGAATTCCATTGTGGCAACATGAGACGTACCAATCATAAATGGAGATATGTGTGTGTTCACTTTCTGTCACTTGGACAAAATACCACAGATAAATAACCTATAAGAAGAAAAGGCTTATTTTGACTCACTGTTACAGAGGTTTCAGTTCATGGTTTCTTGACCTTAACCTTTGGGCCTGCGGCAGCACAGTACATCATGGTAGGAGCATATAATGAGGTAAAACTGTTACCTTATGGGTACGGGAAAAGGGAGAGAGAGACAGAGGAAGTATGTGGCAGGGCCCAAGATCTTAATATTTCCTTGAAAGACACACCCCCAATAACTAACTATTTCCACTAGGCCCCACCTCCTAAATGTTCCACTACCTTCCAGTAGTATCATATGCTGGAGACCAAGCCTTTAGTGAATAGACTTTGAATAGTACTCCACATTCAAACCTTAGTATATGAAGTGATTTATTTACCAAGTACAATGAAATCAATCAACGTTTCATTGACTTAAAGAGGACCAAGCTAATTAGCTGTTCTTCACTTAGGAAAAATGAATTCTGATTTACAGATGTGTAATGTGTATTGAATTTTTAAAATGTATTTTAGTTCATGTTTTTTCAGTGTCACAAGGTCATAGTTGATGCTATAGTCTAAAAATCATGTGTTCTAATGAATACTAGGGGGATTGTTGGCATTGCTGATCAGAGCTGGGCTGGTCCTCTCCCTGCGTCATTTTGGATGTTATGATTTATTTAAATTTTGGAAACCAGCAATCCGAAAATGTTTTCCCATGTAAATAAAAAACACCTATGATGGGATGAATATTCTTAGTAATAACAGTCATCTCTAGACTATCCTTTTAATGGAAAAAGGAAGAATCTATAACACAATGCCTATATTGTTTTTCCATAGCTCATCTCTGTGCTTATACTTCCCCAGGCACAGGTCTGACTTCTCAGTTTGGCCTTGGTTTTGAGTCATCAAGAGTGTACACTCCAATCTTTTATAAGTATGTCATGTATATAAAAATTTTTCTTCATAGGTATAAGAATTATGTCACTATACTTGGGTATTTTAGGAAATATATATGAAAGAGAGGCAAGGGACTGGAGGATGGGAGGAAGGAGGTGAGGGGTGGGGTGTGGGAGATATTAACCAAATTATATTGCTGTATTGTGTGCATCTATGAATGTGTCAGAACAAATCCCATAATTATGTACAACTGTAATGCACGAATAAAAAATAAATCAGGAAAAGAGCAAAAATTATCAGGATGCAAAATGGTTAGGAGAGCAGGCAATGGGTTTTAGAAAGGGGAAGGGAGAAGGTGAAATGTGAAAAAGACCTTCCAGAGTATCTAGAAGGAATAACCAAGAGTTTGACTTTGAAATTTTTGTTCTCAAAAGACCAATCCAATCTCAATTAATTATGCAGTGGTGATTCAAGATAAAAAAAAAACAATTAAAATGAAACTCCCAAATTAAGTTCTTTTGCTATTTTGACACATTTGCAAAATTGTGGTTATTACTATTTTTGTCATAAGAAAGTTAATTTAAAAAGAGCCCCCATCTATGAGAAAGAGATATGATTAATGATTCAATTGTATTTCATAAGGATGTCCTCAAGTGAGAATATGGAAAAAACACTATGGAAAATCCATTTTTAAAGGCAAAATCAATACACTTTTTACATTTCAGCAATAAAAATAAGTAGGTAGATAAATAAATAAGCAAAAAACTATGACAGGGAAATCACATTGCAATCTCAATTTCATTCCCATTAAAAATAAACCACAAAGGAATGACCTTAATGAAAAAATATGTGAAACATGTATGAAAGAATCTACAACACTCTACTAGGTGGTTTCTAATAAATAAAGATGCTTATCAAAGTACAAAGAATAAATATTATTAGGTTATAAACCATTCACAAATCAATTACAGTCTTGAAAATTCCAGTGAATGTCTTTTTCAAGTTGATAAAATATTTATAAAGGGACTGTAAAAATAAAAAGCTCATATAATGAAGGACTTATAGAACTATTTACGAATTAGAATAATAAAGAGGGGATTATTCATATCAAGTATCAGCTTTTTCATTTCACTGAGCAAAAGACCTATAAGAGCAGGAAAAGCTTATTTGGGGGCTCATGGTTTCAGAGGTCTCAGTCCTTGAACTTTATGCTAACCCAAGATGAGGCAGAGCTTAGTGGCAGAAGGGCATGTCACAGGAAAGCAGCTGGGAATATGACAACTGGAAGAAAAGAGAGAGTTCTCCTCACCACAGACAAAATACAAACCCCAAAGGCATATCCCAGCAAACACCTCCTCTAGTCACACCCCATGTGCCCACAATCACCACCCTGTTAATCCATTCAAATGGTTCAACGCATTGATTAGGTTAAGGTTATCATGACTCAATCAGTTCACCTCTGAAATTTCTTGCATTGTCTTTTGGGGGTCATAACATATCTAATAATAATATTTATCTATACCAAAATAACACTTTTCAATTTTTTTCTTTCTTTGTTTTTTGTTTTTTCACTAGGGATTAGAACCAGTGGTATGTAGCTACTGAGCCATATCCTCAGTCCTTTTTATTTTTTGAGACCGGGTCTAAGTTGCTCAGGCTGGTCTCAAACTTGCAATCCTCTTGCCTCAGATTCCAGAGTTGCTAGGATTATGGGCAAGTTTCACCACACCTGGCTTCAGTTTCTTATACCATGTGGTAAAGCAAATGTTTATTCTTTCATTCATTAAATATATATTTATTGAGTATTTATTATGTGCCAGTATCTGTTGTTGGCACAGACAGGATAAAGTTTTAATCACAGTGGAGATCTTTCTTTCTCATGATCAGTGGAGGAAAAGAAAATAAATTATCAAGTAGATATAAAATATAATTTCATCAATTAATAATAAAGAAAAAATAAAGCAGGAGAAAATAATTGGACCTCATGGAGATTTTATGTTATGTATAGTGGTAAGGAGTAGTGACACTCTCTAAGAGAAGAGGGTATTTGACCAGAGATCTCAATGAAGAAGGGAGAAAGATCATTCTGGTCGAGTGAATGGTAAGGGACAAGAGATGGAGCTGGAAACATGCTACTTATGTTTAGGAGTAATTACCATACTAGTATGATTGGAGCAAAGACAGAGAAGGAGAATGTTGGAAATGAAATAGGTCTTTTGGTCAGGGGCCAAATTATGTAGATATTTAAATGCCATTGTATGAGATTTTAATGTTGTTTTAAGTATGATAAAAAGTCATTGGAGGGGCTGGAGCAGTGGCTCGGCAGTTACAACACTGTCCCGGCATGCGCAAGTACACAGGTTCAAACCCCAGCAACCACATACACAATTAAGTGTTAGAGCAATGAAAGCCATGTGAAAAACTCAATAAAAATTTATTCTCTCTCTCTCTCTCTCTCTCACTGTCCTTCTCTCTGAAAAAAAAAAAAAGTCATTGGAGAAGGAGAGTTTGTAGTTCATTTGAAAATGATTACTCAGACTTTCACATCAATAGTTAACCAAAAGTGGCTTGATGGTGGCAGGAGTCAAGGAGGGAGATAAGTTGGATGGTATGTCAGCGCTCCTGGACACAGATCCTGGTGGCTTGGATATTGTTGAGAGCAGTGAAGACCATACTAACTGGTCACACTGAATTTTAAAAGTAGGATCAACTGGATTTACTGATGGAGTAGGTGTGTGCTATGAACAAAAGGAAAGTCAAGGAAACCTTAAGGATTTTGATCTGAGAAAATATTCATGCTATTTTCAGGACAAGGAAGCTAGATTAAGAACAAGTTAGGAAGTAGTTATAGCTTTTTTGCATATATGTGCTGATGAGAATTTTCCAGTAGAAAAGAAAAAATTAAGGATGGAAAAGTGGGAAGTATAATTATAGAGGTAAAGTCTTTGATCATACATTAGAAAAAATTATTATCAGTTAATATTTGATGGGCACTAGAGAAACAAATTATGGTAAATTCATAACAATTATCTAGTAGTTTGTTTATTTATTTATTTTTGTTACCAGGAATTGAACTCAGGGATGCTTCAACACTGAACGACAACCCCAGCCTTTTTTTTTTTTTTTTTAATTTTGAGACAGGGTCTCACTAAGTTGCTTAGGGCCTCACCAAGTTGTTGAGGCTGGCTTTGAATTTGTGATCCACCTATCTCAGCCTCCTGAGCCACTGGGATTGCAGACATGAAGTCCCACACCCAATGAAACTTAGTATTTTAAAGAATGAAGACAAATATGTAACCATGATCAGAGCATATAACTCCCAAACACACATGGACAAGATTAAGGAACAAAAACAGATTGCAGAATATTATGTTCATAGTACTATCTCACGTATTTAAAAAAAATAAAAAATACATGTGAATTTTGTATATGTGGACAGAAAATATTTGGAAAAATGCACAAAAACTTAATAACAGTCATGTGGGAGGAGAGTAAGAGGATTTCTACCTTTTACATTGAATCATTCTGTCATATTTGAATTTTGAAACCAAAAACCCATCAGATTTATCATTGAAATATGTCAAACAAATCAAAAAAGATATCCTGATAGATTGTACCACATATAAATATAATTAATATTTCATCCAAAATAAGAAATAATGGGAGCTGGAGCGGTGGCTCAGCGGTTTCGGTCTTTGCCTGGCAGGCGCAAGGACCCGGGTTTAAACCCCAGCACCACATACACAACTAAGTGTCAGAGCAACTAAGGCCATGTGAAAAACCAAATAAAGTTGTTTCTCCCTTTCTCTGTCTTTCTCTCTCACTGTCCCTCTCTCTTAAAAAAAAAAAAAGGAATAATGGTAAAATTAACTGAAAATTACTATACGCGCACACGCGCGCACACACACACACACACACACACACACACAGAGGTAGACACTAGTTAACAAAACGAACAAATTGCATAAACACCAATCCATTCATTCAACTTGATAATATACATGTTTACTACCTGCTTATCATTTGTCACACATTTTCAGATAGCAGATAGGATCAGGGAACTTGGTCTGTTCTTAATGAGCTTGCAGTCTAGTGCAAGAGACAAAGAAGTAAATATGAGATTATAATTCAAAGTAACAATATTCGTCACAGTAAAAGAATGGTTTCCATGAAAATACACAGGTAATACACATAAATTGAATTTGTAAATTCAGTGCCATCCATATAGAGGACCAACAGGCAAGTAGGAGTTCTCCAAAACAGAAAGGACATTCCAGGCAGCAACAACAGCATGGATGAAAACCCAGACAAAATAAAAATTTTACATTCAGAGGGACAGGAAATTTAGTTTCATTAATGTGCTCCTAAGTATTATCACAATGATTGTTACATAACACATGCTCAATAAAATTTTAACTAAATGAATGTGGCTAAACATAGAGTCAGAATAATGGGAAAGGATAGATAATAGATATTTCAAACAAATGACTAGCTAATTAAAGGAAAATATGTCATTTAAAATAACATAGTAGCAAGATACCACTTAATACACCAAATTAGAAGCATTCTAAAAAGAAGAAATACTCAGTATGGTTCAGCTACCATTAAATTGTTGTATATGTTTCCTATTGCAGATAAAAGTTGCATGGTTTCAGGAAGAAAGTTTTGCAAAATAAATCAAGAGCTTTGAAAACATATATGCTTCTAATTTACTGGTTCCTCTGTTGGGTATCTCCTAAAGAACTATTTCTAGTTTTAAAAATAAGACCACAAATGTGAACAAAAATATCAGTTTCCACAATACTTGAAGTCAGACGTGGAGGTAGCCTGTCAGCAGTGAAAAACATTCAAGTAAATTTTGCATTTTACATCACTAAAAAAGATACTTAAGTAAAATTTAGAGTTCTTGGAAACAATCTTTGTTGTAATGCAGAAATATAAAGTATAAAAATGAAAAGCATAATTTTTGTTTTAAAACAGATACTGCAGACTGCGGGAAATGCCACACCATGCTGACCATGGTGATTTTAGAAGGGAAAACTACAAAAGGTACTTTTTCTTCCTACCACCTTGCTATAATTTCTAAATTTATAGTATATAAATGTCACTCCATAAAATTAATGTTTGCTACTTATCTTAAGAAGAAAATATCTAGAACACTGGAATGTCATTTAGAAATAATGTCCTAAAACCTGGAATACAGACCTGTGAGGGTCTGTTCTCTTCATGTAAGCTTTGTCTGCTCTCCCAAAGTATTTCAAATGTGATCCTTTAAAAGTAAATGGTACAATGATCAATTCTGCTTACTAATGGGGAGAAAGAAGAGGACGAGACAGTTAGAATGGGTCTTTCTTAGTCTGCCTTCCTAGGAAGTCAACCCCTGAAACCACTCATGATCTACATGCAAAATTCCTTGGATCCTGCACCAAAATAAAAATGACAGTTCTCATGTGAGCGTGACAATGTAATATGGGAAAAGAAGAAATGAATTATTAAGTTTTAATATATTATACATTCAAATCATTCAGTTTCAGTAATGAATACATCAGCTGCAAACTTTTCATTATGTAAGTCTGAATTTTTACCACTTCATTTTCTTTGTTCCATTATAAAATTCCAGTAATAAGGACACATTCCTCTGGATGAATGGAACTGTTATTACATAGTTCTCATTGTATAGCTCTTCCTGTCTAATAAAAGCTAAACTTTCCCTCCTGGTACTAAGTTTTTGTATATTAAGAAAATTAGCTCCTAGTTTGTCAAGTGTGTTGGTTATGCTTTTGCTCTTGCTTAAGAATTTGCCTATAGTCATTGCTTATAATTTTATTTCTTTGCAAACATTTGCAGTCTATCATTTCTCAAACTATACTAAAGTATGTAAAAAATAAAAAAGGGGTAACATTATCCTTCACTTATAAATATCTCAACTTCCTTCATTGTTATTTCCCAACCCTCCTTCCAAAGTTCCACCAGATAAATGAATTTTATGCATTTTAGTATAAATCCAATCACTTCAAGTTTAAACCATGTCAACTTAGAACTCCTTTTACCACCTCACCTCTACTTCTTTAGGAGGCATATAACTGGGAGCCATCTGGAGGGTCATAGTGCTGGCGGAATGTGAATGGGTTCTGTTAGCACTGACTTTGATCTGCTGAGGGGCTATTAGAACCACAGATGGCAGCCTCCCTGAGATTCCCCCAGCATGCAATAGTCCATGCTGCCACCTGCTGGGATTTCCTCTCATTACAACCATGGGACCTTTTCAGTTCCCCTAGGCCTCTCTTGGAATGTAACAACTGTACATTTTTCAGGGCAATTTCATTTTCTGTACTCCCACCCCATCTGCCAGTACTACAAAAAAAAAAAAAATGGTGGGATTGCCTCAGCTCCTTTACATGGGCGTGCCAGTTGGTCTCAGGATTTGTGAAGCTCACAGTGACCTGTATGAAGAACCCTCTCTCTTGGATTTCTACATAAGAAGTGAGGTACAGTTCTCTCTTTTGTGCTTAGATCTCAAATTTTGTTCTACTCTTGAGAAAATTTCTATTTCCTTTTGGGTGGAGAAAAACTAGGTAAGCATTATTTTCCCATATTTTTTTCTTCTTTAAAACTGGCCCACAGAAATTTACACAATTCTCTTTGACTACCTTTAGATAAAAATAATCTACCATTTTCTGCAAATCAAGACCCAAGGGTCAGCTGTGATGCTTACGTTGATACTGTGGTGAAGTCAAAGGATTCGTAGAATGTCATTCACTTGTATGAATTTATTGACATTATCCTGCACCAATTTTTATGGAGTGGGATGTATCCATTTTCCTATCTCCTGCTTCTGGGTTTATGCCATGTTAGTTCTGAAGCATTTTATTAATCCAAGATTTTGTAAAATTTCAACCACATTTTCTTCTAGTACTTTTGTAGACTCAGCATTTTAAACATTTAAATCTTTGACTTATTTGATACTTATATTATTGTATACAGTGAAATAGAAATCAAGTTACTAATTCCTCAACATGAGACTAAAGTTACCTACTGATTTGGATTTCCCGGAAGATGTAGCCTGAAGTACTCTGAGAATCTAGGAACAATCGTTAATTTTATACTGGGCCTATGAGTCTGTCTTCAGAATAAGAGTATTGGTTCTCAGTGCTGACTGCTAATCAGAGCATCAAGGGAGTTTTTAAGAAGCCTAATAAATGGCTCCTGCCTTCTCATGGAATTGTTCTGGGGTACAGACTGTGCCTCATGATTTAGAAAGTCTCTATAGATTAATTTAATGCACCAACAAAGTTGAGAACAGTTATATTAGAAGTCTGTCTGTAGAAAAAAAAAAGTGTAGATGTAATACCCATGTGATACCTTTATTTATTTATTTATTTTAAAGAGAAGTGTGGAGTGTACATCCCAGGTACCCAGAGGACCTCTTGCAACACAGTTTGCTGGGTCCTCCCTTAGAGTTTCTGATTGGGTAGGTCTGGAGTGATATCAGAGAATTGGCACTTCTAACAAGTTCCTAGTTTACACCAATGTTGCCAGTACAGGGACCGTGCATTTAAAGAAATGCTACGATGGAGCATAGAAAAGACCTCTTGGGGAAAATAAATTTAGCCATTTTATTTGGGAAGAAGTTATCAGCAATCACATTTTTTACTAGTACTTCTCATTTTCCCATTGGAGTATAAAAAATGATATATACAGAATTATTTATGTCTACTCATTTTTGTTTAAGAATTGGCTTAAGGTAGAGTAAAATAAAATATTAAAATGGAAAAAATATGAAAAAATTAGAACAGAAATAAAATATTTGGAAAGATATAATTAAAAGGGTAAAACATATATCTACATAGGCTTATGTTTTGCCATAAATTTGGTTAAGCTTTCCAGCAGTGAACATTAAACAGGGAAACAAAATTATTGCAGGATTTATGGTGTTCCTCAGTTAAAAACAAGCCAGATGCTTTAGATAAAAACACACCCTGGTTCTGCCATCAGAGGAAAAATTTCTACATGTTTACTTCCAAGAATAATGCCTGACAACATTGGGAATAAGGTGTTCTCTCACAGTCTCATTACAGTCAACACAGATGTTCTGTTGATTAAAGTTTGGTAGTGACATTAATATACAAGGTCATTTGTTCACTAGAATTTGGAATTTGAGGTTTTGTTTTTAAACGTGTTTCAAGGTGTATTTGATTAGGTGGGTTTTCAGTCCTCAGTGTGAATAATTACTGTCCACCAAAATCTAGCAATTGTGCAAAAAAAATTGTACGAAAGACAAATTCAATATTGTTCAATTTTGATAGTCCTAATTTCTTGGCTGGAATCAGAGGTTCATTTTAAATTATTCAGGGTTTTCATTTGCACATTAGGGACTGAAATGTCACAGACTTTTTGAGGGTCTGGTGATAATTAAGCTACCTTCTTCCTAGACAATAGCATGGAATTGATCCACATTATTCCTCAGATTCCAAATTTATGAATTTATCTACTTGCCAAAATGTATATGTAACCCCAAAGCCAATACTGAAGATCTTATTATAGTCAATCTTATATGTGTTCACAAGCAGAGTTTGGAAAAATTCTAGTTTCTCAGTGCGCATGTTTCCAACTGAGGGTGCTCTGCCATGTTGATTCTGCTCTCATATGGCAAACAAGAATTATTTTTTGAAGTATTTAGTGCCATTTTTTTTACATGTGGGGGATTTTACTGATTTTTCTGTTTAAAATATCCTCCAAGAATAGTACTGAAATGTTGTTTAGTGTGCCTTAGCCCAAGACGTCTACAATGTGCCGTATGGAGAAAATGCTAGATTTGCCTTATTCAAGTATGAAAGTGATGTTGGCTGAGTGCTATGTTAATAAATTAGCAATATATAGTAAACAGTATATCTTAAACAGAAACACATAAATATGAAGTTATATATCAGCCTGTTCATAAAAATTGCTGTCCCCAGAGGCTCAGGAAAAACTTGGTCATTTCTCAAGGAAACTGAATTTCCTCCTAGGAGCAATGATTCAGTATTCACTACTTCTGTGTTCATGGTAAGTTTATAAAATGAATGTACTATAACTATCAATAATGGACTGTAGGCTGGAGAGGTGGCTCAGTTGTAGAGTGCTTGCTTGGTATGCATGAGGACCTGGGTTCAATCCCCAGTACCACATATACAACTAAGTGTCAGAAAAACAAAAACCAGATGAAAAAATTCTTAATAAATTGACTTTCTTAAAAATAAAAAAGAATTTACTGTATATATACAAAATTTGCCTTCTGATCTGGGGATTATGTGAGTCATGGAAGTCTCTTCATGTATGTTGAATAAAAACCTTTGAAGAAGAATTGATATATTGGAGATATTTAGAGCTGTCTTACATATATGAGTTTTTTTTTCTCTTAAAGAACTTTTTAGAATGACTGTTAGCTCCAAAGCCAGACTGCCAAGGTTCAAACGTTGCCTCTGTCACTTACTAGCTATGTGACCTTGAGCTAGTTTCTTAACCAAATTTCCTCATCTGTAAAATAGGTGAATAAAGGAAAGGGACTGGAACATCAAGTTGTTCATATGATATTGCTAGTATTTTTAATTGACTTGTTGAATACTTAAAAAAGAAAGAAGAATAGAATTTCCATTACTCAGTAAGGAGGGACTTGGATAGAGCACAGTGGGCAACAAATATTAAAAAAAAATTGGCTCTCTCTTAATACCTCAGTGAGTATGAGGTTTCTCGATTAAACTGTTTACAATCCAGCTCCACATAGTTCTTGTCACAAATGAGTTTGGTGGGAATAGACCACAGAGAAGCAAACTTCTCATTACCTAACTTTTCATTTAAAATAATCATTAAGACAGAATATCTGGGCTCTAACATGAAGGAAAAATAGGTAGATGGTTAATGAGGTCAATAATATTAACAGAAGATTTAAATAATTAAGATAAAAGGCTAAAAGCAGGAAGCTCAGAAACGGTAAGAGGGAAAGACAAAACATCAAAAGGAAATTACACCGGACACAGATAAGTCAGGTGCAACCAAAGCAAAACCAGCCCTCTCTCTCTGGGAGGATAGCATCCCTACTGCAACCACAGAGCTAGCTACATGGCTGATAAAACGGCTCCTCAGGGATCTGCAGTTATAAGGTACACGATGCCCCGGCTCAAATAACTAGAGAGTTTTAGGCCAACCAGCTATTTATATAAGTAGAACACAGTGATAAAATAAATTTAATAGTAAAATAAGTCTGCAATACTAAAATCTTACAATTCAAGGATCTCTAATTTTGTTCTCGTTTAATAATGGCTTGGTTGTTTTTGACTCTTTGTATTTTAACATAACATTTTAAAGATCTCATTTGTCAGTTTCCACCAGGAGTATTTGGAATTTCATCTATAGATTACATTTTATCTATAGATCTTTTGATGGTAATTGACAGCACTACAATGTGAGTCTTTAAGTGTGTTAATATAGTATTTTCTTCCATTTATTCAGGATTGTAAATTCTCTCCATCATGTTGTAACTTTACAGTATAGAAATCTTACACATCTTTTAACCTTCTTATGAAATTTACTCTTATTTTGGTTTCTTATTATTAAAGTGTTGTTTTAAAATTTTGTTTTGTGGGGCTGGAGTGGTGGCTCAGCGGTTTTGGCGCTTGCCTGGCAAGCATGAGGACCCGGGTTCAAACCCCAGCACCACGTACACAACTAAGTGTTGGAGCAACTAAGGCCATGTGAAAAACTAAATAAAGTTGCTTTTCTCTTTCTCTGTCTCTCTCACTGTCCCTCTTTCTTTAAAAAAATTTTTTTGTTTTGTATTAGCCTTTTGTTAGCATATAATAAAATTATGGACATTTTATATTAACCTTCAGTTCAGTGACATAAATAAATTCATCTTTAAATTCTTATGGTTTGAAGATTCCTTGGGAACATCTACATCAATATACATTATCATTTTTTGACTATGAATTATAAAACAGCTTTAATTTTAATTCTTTCTAACTTTTGCAATTCTTTCTTTCCCAGAGATTGAACCCAGAGGCACTTAACCACTCAGCCACATCCCCAGCCCTTTTTAAGATTTTTAAATTTTTGAGACAAGATCTTGCTAAATTGCTTACAGTCTCTCTAAATTCCTAAGGCTGGCTTTTCCTGCCTCAGTCTCCCAAGTCCCTGGGAGTACAGGCATGCACCACTGATCCCAGCCAATCTTTACAATTCTTATAACTTTTATTTCCCTCTACTCCTTCCCACCACTCCCTATCTTCTCCTGTTCATCCTCCTCTTCCACCTCTCCTTATGCCCCACTTTTTTGGACCAAGTATTAATATTGAGTTGAATAGAAATGGTGATAATCACCTTTGCCATGTTTCAAATTTCAAAGTAAAGTTAATATTTAACTATTAAGTCCACTATACATAATAAATTTAAAGATATATGTACATCAAAAGACATCATTAAGAGAGGGGATAAATAACTACAGAATTGAAGGAGACATTTTCAATACATACTTCTGTAAAGGATTGTTGTTCAGAATAACAATAGTAAATTGGAGAAATATTTGACCAATGATTCAACAAAACAGGGTATTCAAGACCCAAAAAATGTGAAAAGATAAATGCATTTATGACTCATCAAGCAAACAGGAATTAAAACTACAATGAGACACCACTACATATCTACCACTGCATATCCACCACAAGGACTAATATGAAAATTACTGATGACTGCAAGTATTGAGTTCACAGAGCACCTAGAACTCTATGCACAACAGGTATAAATAAAGAATGATAAAAGCACTTTAGGAAACTGTCTGACAGCATCGACTGAAGCTCTGTATACTCATAATTTCCAAGTCAACAATTTACATACTTAATAGAAAAACTTGTGATTATTAAAATATATGGGCAAGAGTTTTTATAGCAGGATTAATTATGATAATTGAAAGCAGGGAAAAATAAGTTATTGCTACAAAACTTTGGACCTGGTGAAGCACATGTTGTAGGACTATGCCTACATAAATTCAAAAGCAAGCAAACAGGTCTGTGATGTCTGAAGTCAAAGTGCAGAACAGCATGAGGAAGCCTCTGTAGCACTGGTAGTTTAGATATCTTGAGCTATAAGGCTGGTTATACAAGGGTGTGAAAGTTCATTGAATTGTATTTTTGTGATTTATGTACTTTTGTATGCATATTCATTACTTGATAGAAACACAATAAAGGCAAATTAAAAAACCTGAAGGACTTAATATGGCTATTTGATTGAGAAAGACTAAATGCTACCATAAATGTTTAGTGTGACTCAGAGTAACAGTAGTACATGACTAACTGGTCTAAAATTTATGGGCTAAAAATCTTAGATCTCCACCAAATATCTTGGTGGGAAATATTAAAAGGCATCCTCTGTTGCTTATGGCCCCAGATAGGCAGCGTACATTATATTCTCATGGGAAGAAGCAACTAGCAGGAGACAGGAACATCCACATTCTCAAGTTATTAACCATCCCCAGACAGTTCCAGAAGTACCCGCTGCCCCTCCATCCAGAACATTTTAACAGTCAAGTTTCCAGGTTGAATTTCCCAATTTCAGTTGTCCCATACTATATTGTTTATAACATATGGTTAATTATAGGGTTCTACTTAGAAATCCCTTCTTTTTGAGGCACAACTAAGTAGTTACTTGAGTCATCTATTGACAAGTAAACTTATTTTATTACTTTTGCTTCTTTCCAAATTAGGAAGAACAAGCTCCCAAGAAGATTCCTGAGTTTTGTGTCAATGTAATGACAGGATTTAAACCTCATTTCTAACACTGCTGCTGCAATGACCAACAACATATGAAAATGTTTTGCCTATATAGAGAGAGTACATTGAAAATTAGGAAAAGTTGATCAAGGTATCAGAAACTACCCGGAATTTCTGATAGAAAACCGCAGAAGATGGTCATGGTTGAAGTTTGACTAAACCTCACTATGAGAAAATGGATCAATGCTCTCAAGATGGAAACCGAGAATACCCTGGAGAAACTTACAACATTACCTAATTTGAGGAGTGAATTTTAGAGGTAAAGTACAGGGACAGAAAATCAGCATAGTACTTGTACTTCCTTTTATTTATCTTCATCAGACCCATTTGCAATCAGAGTACCTGAATGGAAGTAAGGATCCTGCAGTAACAAGTAAAATTCCAGAGTATGGAGCAAGATGTCTCCTCCCCCCATTATAATTTTCAATTGCTCAGAATTTTCTGATACTTTCATTAGGAAATCTATCATTCAACATAAAATACATTGTTTTCCAAAAAAGCATTATTTTATATATATATATATATATATATATATATATATATATATATATTTGCCTATAATAGAGAAAAAACTAAGTGATTTTAATAATTCAGCAAAGTGGCTCCAAAATAAATGTTGCTTTCCATTTAAGCAACAATAATAAAATGGAAAATTTTCAAATATTATTAAATCAGCAAAAATAAATAAAATGAGTAGAAAAATTTTTCAATAAGAATGGAGAAACTTGGAATTATGAAATTATTATAAGCGTGATAATTCTCCTTAAATTACCTTGTGAAAACAAATCAACTTATAGCGCACCCAATGGGTTCCTCTTCTTTTCTTTTTATTATTTGGTGCAATTAAACGAAATGTCAAGTGTAAGAATAATTGAAGACTTTTGTTTTTACTATCTAAACTAAGATGATATTGTACTCAGTGAAATACACAGAGCTTATGATAAATGATATGTGACATATAATCAAGATTTTTAAGGAAAATTCCTTTGCTTATAGAAAGTTTCTTAAGCCTCTTTTTTTAAATCTTACTTTTATTTTTGTATGTAATATGTCTTTTTATTTCTAGTTGCTTCTAATTTTTTAAATTTCATTTTCATTAATCTGACTATGATGTATTTAGGTAGTTTTTTTTTTTTTTTTGTATTTATCCTACTTGGAGTTTGCTGAACTTCTTAAATATTTTTCACCAAATTTTGGAAACTTTTAGCTACAATAGTTTCTAAATGTTGTATTCACCTTTTTCTCTTTCTCATCTTCTCTGTGACTTCACACTTCTAAAACTGGTTGATATCACCCCATTTGTTACTGAGGTTCTTTTTTAAATTTTTTCTTTGTCTTTGTTCTTCACTTAGATATTTTACCTTTATTTAAGTTTCATTGACTCTTTGTTCTTCCATGTGAAAACTCCTGCTAAACTAACCCCATGAATTTTTCATTTCATTTCAGACACTGTATTGTTCATCTCTTAAACTTTTATATTATTAGTTTTAAATAGTTTTAACTCATCTTCTGAAAGTCCCAATCTGTTCATTTAGTCTATTCCTGTATATTCTTAATTTTATTTATAATAGCTACTTTAAAGACTTCATTTGATTATACCAGCATCTATATTATCTTAAGTTTCCTTTCTATGGTTTACTGTTTATCTAAATACATTTTTATTTCTCTGTTTCTTTGCATGCATAATAATTTTAGGCTTATGCCAGCTATTGTGGATGGCACATTGTAGGGACTCTTGATTTTGTTGCTTTCTTTCTTAGGAGTATGGTATTTTGTTCTGGTAGGCAGTTAATTTACTAGGTATTATTGAAATTGTCAGTCTGAATTTTATGTTTTATTTATGCATATTTTTATCCACTTTGTCTTTAATCTTGGGGTTTGCTTCTGTTTCTTATCTTGGACCCTTATTTCTGTATCTTGTCGTTTCTGGGTTCCTACATGAATGCTGAAGATCAATGGGATCTCTTCTCTCTAACTCAGCCGGAACTCTAATGTATCCTGGTATTGAAAAACTTACAGTGTCTTTCCTTTTCATCTTTTGGCCCGCAGCACTTTTTTCCATTAGGCCTTTTGAACAATTGCTCTGCATGTATAATAGCCTAGATACTGGCAAATACTCAAGAGTAACCCCATGGCTTCTGGGACCCACATCTGCTATCCCCCCCTTTTTTCTGATACTGTGTCCTGAAAATTCCACTCCCTTAAGAGCACCAAACCCCAACATTGGCCTTTAGTTCAAGAAGGCTGCCTTTGTGCTTTGGTTCCATATCCCTAAGCCACAGTAGGCAAAGTGCCTTCAGAAACAAAGCCTGGTGATGATGTTGTGACCTCACCTTGTCTGTTTCCATTCTCTCCAGCGCTGCCTGTTGTGCAGTTCCTGGAAACTGATGCTTATATATTTTATTAAGTGCATAGTTACATAGGATGAGTGTGTGTAAAGGGTAAACCTAATATCTGTTTTTCTATCATTTTAATCAGAATCAGCAGATTCTTAAAGAAAACTTTAAAAAATGGAGGGAATTATAATTCATGATACTAAAATATGTTACTGTATTATAGAAATTAAAAGTTATATTATAGTCCCAGAATAGATGAATCATATTAAAATAGGGAGTTAATATATTCATTTGAGTTTTAATAACTCTTTCAACAAATATCACTAAATCTTGAATATATAACCTATATCTTAAGGCATTTAATATCTTTATTTGTATCATTTTTTTAAATTTTGTTGCTTTTTTCCAGAGTATTTTCAATGTGGCCCTTCCTATGCACAACCAAGTATCTGTAGCTGTGTAGGCATAAGAGTATAAATTTCTTTTCGTTCAACATTTTAAATGTACCATTTCACTAACTTTTGTGTCCAGTGATACTATAGAGCAATCTGATATCAACCTGGTATTTTTGTCTGTAAGTTGTCTACTCTTTTTCTTCATGTATTTTATATTTTTATTAATATCTTTGTCATACTTTATTCCACTGCCACTCAGATAGGATGCTTCTGAATTTCTGGGGGTTTTGTCTCACGCTCTGACCTGCAAGTGTCTTCCAAGGTACGTAGGATAGCTGATACTTCCTGCTCATTAAATTCACTCATCATAATATCCTTAATGTAATGTACCAGTATGATTGAAAATGTAAAGGAAGGAAAAGGAAAATTCCATCCCTGTGACTACTCTCAAGAGTTAATATATCTCTGAGGTATATAGCTGGCTTTGCCAACTGAAAGACACTTCCTTCTGATGCCCTTCTCAAGATATCAGGATAAGTAGATAGGGGAAAAAGCCATTTCCAAATCAGTAATTGCATACTAGGTAATAGGGAGTGTGCTGATTTGCTCCAGCAATCAAAGCACATCTGGACTGCAGCTGCAATTTGAGTCATCACTACCTGATCACATTTAAAACAGCTCACTGTCATTCCCCAAGAGTCATCTATCTTCTGCACAAGCCAAATAGACTGGCTGAATTCAAATGTGGTAGGTGTTAAATACCAAATGTTGCTGAGGATGTATAGAGATGGGGAGACGTATGGGTGTGTGGGAGTATATATTTGCACAGCAATGTGGGAGACCAATTAGGCAGTAAATAATAAAACTTCCCTCTGATCCAACATTGTAATCACATATATAGGATTCAGAAAATTTCACTTTTGGAAACTTCAGTACACAGATGCTATTTAACAGTAATGTATGAGATTGAGGTCACAGAGATAGGACAAAGTTCATGAATACAGTATGCTAACACTTTGATTTTTATTAGGAAACCTGTATAAATGGAAAGAAAGAAAAGGCTAAAAGAACATACACAAGAGAATTAAAAATAATTACAGCAAGTTAAAGAAATTACAAGTAATGATCAGTTTGAGATTTTTTTCCTTCTTTTTTATCAACTTGATGTATTGTTAGGTCATAGATACTATTAAAACAATTGTAATTTGAGTGCTATATATGACTATCAGAAACTTGTCATAATGTTACATCAAGAAAGTAGTGGAGGGCTGGAGTGGTGGCTCAGCGGTTTTGGCGCTTGCCTGGCAAACACGAGGACCCTGGTTCAAACCCCAGCACCACGTACACAACTAAGTGTTGGAGCAACGAAGGCCATGTGAAAAGAAAGTAGTGGAGAGTTATTGAGTGGTAGCTCAGCAATTAGAGCACTAGCCTGGCATGTGTGAGGACCTGGGCTTGAGCCCCAGCAGAATGTACACAACTAAGAATTGGAAAAACAACAGCCAGATGAAAGAATAATAAAATTGATTCTCTCTTTTTCTCTTTTCCTCTTTCTCTTAAAAAAATAAAAGAAAGCAGAATACAAAGTATGTAAACATCATCTACATACATACAGCCTTTTATAACATGTTTATACCATTTGCTGATGTTTATAAAAACTTGTAAACATATTATATGAAAAAATATGTCTATAAAGAAATTCTAGAAAATAGTAAAACTATCATTTTTATTAAAATTCAAATATTGTCTTTGCAAATATTTAGTGATAAAATATTTGATGTTTGAAAATCAGATTAGAATATGATATTACAATATTTTAAATGCTATATACAATTCATGCATTGAGAAACTGTGTTAGAAGAAATGCACCGAAGGTTTCCACTGGTTTTTCTCTGTGTGGTGAAAGAATGGTCGGCTTTAGTTTCCTTCTTTTAGATTTTCTCAATTTTCCACTGTGATTTTCAAAGTACGACTGTTGCATTTATTCTTTTAAAGATTATATATTTTAAAATGCTTTTTCTTCTATAATTTCTAATTAGCATAAAGAACAATAAATAAATAAAAGCTGTTTTTAAAATGTTTTCTTATTTACAATAATAGCAACTAAATACTAAACTTTAAATAAATATGTAAAAAACTAAGCAAAGTGTATGCTATGTTGTTGTTTTGATGTTTGTTTCATGAAGGTAAGGGGTGTTACAACTTAATCAAAAAATCTTGCTAGTGATATTAACTATTTTCAGTTAAAATTAGCACTATATCACACATGATAATTATAAATTTCAGCTTGAATTCTCTCAGCAAAACCTATCTATAGTAAGCATATTCTCTAAATTGTTACAGATGCTCCTATTTCAGAAATATTTACATAAATTTTATAGGTTTGGAAAAATTGAGTGTACTTAATTTGTCCTCCTTTTAAGAAAAATTACTTATTTTTGATGTTGTGTCCATTCTTTAGACTGTAGACCTTCCTTTCAACCATTGTAGGAACTTTTTTCAAATATATTTAAATGTTAGAAACCTTGTCTCCACATTACCTGTGGAACAAATGTCCGAGTACCTTACCCCATGATTCAAAACTCTCTAAGGTCCAATCTCAATATATAATATCATATATGGTTTTCTTTCTTTCTGAACCCCAAAAGCCCTACTATCCATTTATACCAGTATATTGATTATTTTCTGAAAGTAACCTTTATTTCTCCATGTCAATTTCTTAGCACAGAATGTCTCTCTTCTTATCACTACCTGTCAAAATTCTACCCTTCCAATAACTATCTTGTGTCATTTGCTCCACAATACTGTATCTAATTTTAGATTATGCTCATTATTCAGGTATTTTAAGGGATTTTAAATTATTTTGACTGAGATAATGGATATCTATTAAGACATGGATCATAGTGACCTGTTCAAAGCATCTCTTCAAGTAAGTAATTGTATTAACCAAAAGCAAGTACACTAACTGACAGGTTATTTTTCTTCCCTTTATAAAAAGTTTGTAACCATGATGATTTTCTTGAGCATGTAGAAAACCTTTTTAATTCACCAGGGTATGTATCTTATAACAGGAAGAGAGGAAGAAGTCAGCTAGAAGGTCAACACACATGAGACATGATCTTCTGCTATTGAAATGGAATTATGGCTGCAGACCAGAAACTTCATCACAAATATGATGTTCCATTTTTCCAGAAGTATTTGCAGAGAGGATTTGGCATGAGATTCAGCTATCAAAATTACTCATACTACTCTATGTTAGTAGGATAACCACAGTTTGGGAGGTAAACATTCCTAACCAGGAATAGTTTTTATTCTGTTCTTGAAACGAATAATTGGGCTAAGCATCTCCCTAATCCCTAAGGTTTGGAGGCAGAAACCAGATAGCCTCAGGCTGGAAGACCAGATCACATTTTGAGTTTGACTCAGAAAGGTGATATGGCTGAGAGGTTTAAATGCTTTCTCTCATAAGGGTGAGTCAGGGAGTTTTGAGTTTTCACAGATTTTCCAGAACTGAGCTGCTCCATCCTATCTTGAGTCCATTCCATAATTTAGCTTTGTAATGAAAGTAGTTCTAAGGACAAGGGGAAGAAGGATTCATTTTCCCTGGATATTTTAACTCCCCAGTCCCTTTATAACCTAATAATTTAGGACTAATGAATTGTCACTAATAATCTTTATGGTTAATTTCAACTAAATTTTTTATATTCTAGAATTTTTAAAATTCAAAGCAATGAACAAATTAGCATTTTGGATTACCTACATTTCTAGCTACATTGTGTATTCATAATTAGACTTATGTTGTTGAGAAATCATATTACTTATAACAATGTATTGAATTGGGCCAGTGTGGTGGCTCAGTGGTATAGCACTTGCCTGGTATGCGTGAGGACCAGAGTTGGAACTCCAGCACCACATACACAACTAAGTGTCAGAACAACGAAAACCAGATGAAAAACTGAAATAAAATTTAATTCCCTTCCTCTTTCTTTCTCTGCCTCTCCCTCTCTCTTAAAACAAAAACACTGAATTTTCCAGAGCATGAAGATATTCATTCTACTCAAATTGTAAATGTTTATCTATATATTTCTGATTCAAATTATAAATCTTACAATTTGACTAATTGTTGTATATTTGTGTGCAATTCCTGAAAACATATATTGTAGCAACTGGGATATTTTACAGACAAGTGAATGAATGGCAAACAGAACAACCTATTAAAAAGCATTTGACTAACAAAATGAAGTTGATTCTTTTAAATGCTTAGAAAATTACCATTTTCATAAAAGTAGAATATTAAATCAGAATAAACAAACAACCCATTAATTACTATTTTCATGATAGCTTTTAAATCTGCATTAGGCATTGTTTTGAATTTATTGTTTTATTCATTTTCTAGGATAGATGGGCAATAGTTAGCAATTTAAGGAGAGAATTATATCAATTTACTACTGTACTATGAAATTTGTAGCTTCTGTTGTCCAGAAACAATGACATGATGGTGTTATTTTCTCTTCTTTGGATATAGTTGGCTGAGAGTTAAGGAAAACACTGCAACAACTCATACTTTAATGTTTGTGATTAAAATTACCTTTACATAAAGAGTAGGAATTCTGTGATGATGAGTCACTGACATTAGAGGATAAATAAATTGTCCTAATAGTAGAATAAATTCTACTGTGTAACTAAGCCTTTAGTTCTAATGAAGATTTATTTTCCAATTCCTATTATTTTTATTTCTTGATCTTCTGCATATCTTTATCATGTGTTTCTGAAAACATATTGTGTGCATTGCTAAAATTAGGAAGTAGGATACAAACTCTCATGTCTTCAGATTTATTATCTGTATATTATTTTATCAAGTCAGTGTTTTATTAGTAAGGTTGATGACAATGATATATTCAAGAAAAAGGGCTAAGACAATCATTTCACTTGAAAAGTAAAATTAATTTAGTTTGGTGTTTTCTATATTTTGAGTTACATTGAAAGATGATCTTTTAAACTACCTACAAATTTTTGTGCCAGATTTATTTGCCAAAATAAAACAATAACAATTTTGTTTTGGCATACGTTGTGTACAGATTTTTTACAACTCATTAATAAAATGAACAACATTTAATCTTCTTTTCTTCAACTGCTCAAAAAATTGTTACTATGAAAAAATAAACTGAGAAATACGCATTTTCAAGTATGACAAACTCAGGTTAGTTGGGCATGGAATCGTCTAGAAATCCCCAAGGATACATAACAAATTTAAGGTATGCTTAGAATAAAAATATTCAGTTAAATTCCTCAGTGTGGATTGAACAACTACTATTTTAAGTCAGATCATATAATAAGTATGTACTTTATCTCAGAAACAAATTGAACAAAGTTATCACATTTTCTGAAGCTTGGTTTATATTTTATTAAATTCTTAATACTTAGATTTGTAAGAATCTAATGCTTGGCATGACTGCATAAAGATCCCCCTAACAGCTATATTGATTTTTCAGAGGTTGGAAAAAATCGAATGCTATACATGTAGAAGCTTAAACCGTTTCTCTGGGCATGATGTTCTTTCAATTGACTAGACTTTGTAAGTCAGGCCTGGAAACATGAAGATCAAAAAACATCTTCAAGACACAGTTTTCTACAACCTCAGCTACTTATCGATAATGAAAAATGTCATGTTCTTTGTGACACAGTGCTCAAAACCATTGAGAATTACTATTCTGCATTCGATCATTTATTCAATAAATGTTAACTAAACATGTTTTTATGTTAAGCAAAATGCAAGACTTTGAGATGTCAAATGAATGATGCTCTTTGCCCTTGAGATGCTTGCAGACAGCTTCAGACATAAACAAATCACAACTATGTGTAACTGTTACAAGAAAGATGAAAACAAAGGGCTATGAGACCACTTAATAAGGAAAAATGAGGAATGCCCTAGAATAAATGAGATGAATCAAAATTGAAGACTGCATCTGGTAACTAGAACATGCAAGTTTTTGTGAGGGATATTTTACTTAATATTAGTAATCATAAGTAAAATATATTATGTACTCACTGCCAAACATTCTAAAGATGTTAAAATATTAAAAGTAAACAGCTTTTATACCTACAAGTCTTAGTGCACCTACATGCCCCTGGGAACCAGAGCAAACTCTCAGGAGCATTGTAGGGCATATTAACTTCTAAAGAGAAACAGCAATGCCCAGAATCTGTTGGATATCACATGAAATTCTAGCTTACGGAACTTCATAGTTTCCTTGTTAAATTGTGCTAAACTCTATAACTGACAACATATTTTTGCACAATTACATTTGTATCAGTTCCTTTGATAAAAAGCAAGTACCCTGCAAAAATCAACAAAGAAAAAGAAAATAGAGTGATGGACATTTCCAATCTGATTGCATAGTTTGAAAAGCTGTATAGTCCTCATATCCCTTCAGTTATTAATTGTTATTATTTAATGATAAAATTAAAATGTTTAAAACTTTTTTCATTATTTTTCAAATAACAATAGTTTTATTGAAGAATAAAATATATTAGGTTATGCTGGGCATGGTGGCACACAACTGGAATCCCAGCAGCTCAGGAGGCTGAGGCAGGAGAATTGAAAGTTCAAAGCCTGCATCAGCAACGTAGTAAGGCCCTAAGCAACTTAGTGAGAACCTGTCTCAAAATAAAAACAATAAAATAAAAAGGGCTGGGGATGTGGCTTTGTGGTTAAGTGCCTCTGGGTTCAATCTCTGGTATAAATAAATAAATATATATATATTAATATGTTTATGTAGGTATATGTATATATTTGTGAATCTAATTACTTAATAAATGAAACTTAAGTTTTTAAAAAATTTTGCTTTTGGTCTTGTGTATAAAAAAGTTTTCAGGAACTCTAATGGTGGTAACTAAAAACTAAAAGTTTGAAAATCCCTGATCTATATTATTTCTATTCAGAAAATATCCCCAAATGCATATTTCAAAGTTTGTGTAAACAAAATAAACTTAAATAGACGGAATTAAGTACATTCCTTGTCTCCTTTTAAGAGTACTAACATTTCTGAGGTTCTATTGAAGGTGCCACGTGATACAAATTAGTGAAATAACTGTTTTTGTTTATTAAACAGTGGGGCTAGAATCTGGCTAAATGAATTTGCAGTCCATCTGTGTGAATATATAGTAGCATTATAAAATTTCTCACACCTCTAATAAATGATACAGACAGCAAGGAAATGAAATAAAATTTTATGTAGTTCAATTCAGTTTATAATTTAATCCAAGGTAATTATTTAAGAAGTCCCCTTCATTTTTCACTTCATTAATTTAATTGCTAGTCTTGTAAGGCATACAGAGCACTGAGTATGTTCTTGCTGCTGCAGGTCGGACAGATGATGTCTATGGAGTCCTCTGATCATTCTGGGTTATAAGAACGTTTCTCATCTGTGCTCTGATCAACTGGCTGGCACTTGGACTCAAACCAAGAAAAATACAGGAGAATTGAGCCCCTATCCTTCATCAGGATATTATTTTCTGTAGTTTTTCCTCTTCCACTGTTCTTTTCTAAATACCTTTGATCCAGAAGAGGACTTTTTCTTTACCTTATCCTTGGAGCAACATCCAAGGTACAATTTCAGGCCTGTTGGTGAAATATTCATGGAAATCAGGGTACAAGAGAGAAAGATGAGTTTACAGACAAAGGACATTAAAATTCAGAGGCATTTTAAATGAAAGTTTGCTACAAATGTGCATTGTCATAAGGAATTACAACTCTCCTTCCCTTTCATGCTGTGGTTACCAACATGTGCTGAAGCCACAAGGATACCATGTTCCATAAATCAGAATTTTTTGCTGCATTCTTGATTCTATACAATGGGTTAAAAATATAAGAACTATTGTATTCCCAGAATGTGTTCTGTAATAGGGAATAAACACATTTGCATAGTAAATAGAACCTTTTAAAATAATACTTTAATGTTTAAAATCCTTGAATCTTTAAAAGTGACCATAATGATGATACATTCATATACCACAACAGAAATGCAAAACAGATTTTTGAATTGTGAGCTCCTTCAGTGACATTCAAAACACACCACATAGAAAACTCCATGTTTAATTAAACTGAACTGGCCCTATTTACCAGTTAATTTTCTTTCTCAAAATATCAGTTTTCACAAAAATGTGACTTCAGGATAGTGATTAGAGATTCAGGAAAACAGGCATTGCATTTCATTGTCTCCCAACTACCTTTTATAAGACAATGAAATATGAGCAAGAACACTGTTTGCAAAATTAGATGGATTTTTATGCAATTGCCTGCATATACTTGGATAAATCCATTGCTGTTTTGAAGTGGCATTTACCACATTTGTGTAAGAGAAGAGTTTGACTGGGTGATATTTCTTTTTAGAATAGCTAATATTCTAATGATGCATACTTTTACCATACTTTAATTTTTTTCAATAGTATAATTTTTTTAAATCATTACAAGAATCTCATGATTACTAATTAGTGTACTACCATGATATATATTCAAAATAAATGTTTGTCCAAATACTTCTATTAAATAGATGAAGATAAGGTGTCACCCAAAGTCTATCCTCTATAGTCACTAACCATGATAAAGAGCATTTAGCAAAACAGTTCATGGATTTTAATCAAATTAAACATTTGAAGCTTAGAGGTCTTGCCTGTATTGTTTTAAGGCTATAAAATAAATCTATCCTTTATGTATCTTGCTGTGATTGCATTGTGGTTCTCTGCAAATGGGGCAGTGGTGCATGTAAACAAAACAACTCCACTTAGCAGAGCACATAGCTCAGAGCCTCTGTCCTGTTTTCAGTGACCTGGAAAGTACAACAAGATTAGTGTCACAAAAATAGCTTTACTAGTATATTGTGGGCATATAGAACTTCCATTTTCACAAATCGAAAATATATTCACTTCCTCCAAGGAGACTATTATAAGGAAACTAGAAACATTGAGTTGCATTTCATGACCATTTCATTTAGAAGATTATGAAAATGAAGAGGGAAAATGGTTTGGGAACTTCTTTATACCTGCCATGACATACTAATGAATTAAGAGTTTAAAAAGGGGAAGAAAATCCTGACAGCAGCTTATTCAAAAAATTCCATTCAAAATCACACTATTATTATAAATATTTTAGTTGTTTGATGTATCTACAGATTACTTTTCTGCTCCAAACTCATTCAATCACTGGCCCAATTACCTTTAGTTGTCACAAGTTGGAAAAATAAATATGTAAGCACAAATATATCAGATAGTTTTACTATTTACTAAGTAGATAATGAAAGAAAAGCTGATTATGACATACATGTTTGTTAAAAAAAGATTTAGGTCCAACATTTTCAAGGAAGTAATATATCCATTAAACACAAACTCTATATGAATATCATTTTTTGTAGGAATTAATAAGGTATTTTAACATTTCTTAATGGAAGAAAGTTAAACTTATTAGATTGCTTGTAAATGTGTTATCTTAAGGTAGTACTGCCCTTCTATAGTATTTTGTTTTTGTTTTATTTTTAATCTCAAGTTCTATTGTATTTCCTCCTGCAGTATACTTATGATAAACAAAATATCTATTGCAGATTCAAGTAATTAAGGAATAAGATTTAATTGTAAATTGACTATTAAAATTTGAATATAGGTGGCACTAGGAATCCAGATGCGTGTATCTGGGGTTAGCAAGGTAAAGGAGGAAACCTCAAAGCTCTAAAGCCAATCAATTCTTCTAACCTTTATGTTTTAAGCCTTCCAATTTTACATTTCACATTTATAGAAATTATGTAAACACTCAAGGCATTTTTCTTTAATGTTCTCTTTTGTGTAAAGGAAGAAAGCTTCACATCTTTCATTTATATACAGCAGCAAATTTCTAACACTTGAAATAGACTTGAACTTTTATACCCCACCTAAATACCACTTTAAGAAGCTAGAATTCATTTTTCCCTATGAGCTAAATCTTCATCTATTAATGTTTTATTTTTAGCTTTCCATGAACAAGTGGGACTTTATTTTCTTGATCAATAAGCTTTGTAAGCGTTGTTTGCTATGTCAAAGCCAGAAATTGTTTTGTTTTAGTTACTACGAATTGATTATTTAATTCTCATTGTACTATTAGGCTTTCTGTTCTGTCTTTCTACTTTAATAAATGCTAGTGTTCATCCTTTATTAAATTAAGGTATAGCTGTGTTCTCAAATGAAAAATTTCACTATTACTTACAAATCTAGCATGGATCTTTTCCCTTTTCATTTTGAAAGTTTCACTTTGAAAGTTCACCCAGTTTTTTCTCTTTAATATCAAAGCTCCATAAATATTCGTCAGTGTTTTAAATATGCTTGTGGTAATCATCAAGGCTAGCCTATTTAGTAAGCACAATGTGCTCATTTTCATTGGATTAATTCGCCTTCTCAGAGAAAGAAGGTGACACTTCCATCTGTCTCTATTGATTTTGTTTCATTTCAAGGAGACACATTTTTGCAATATAGGTGTGAAATGCACAAGTGTGGTAAGTCAAGTACACTCTTGTGCGCACTCATTTTCCATAATACACTCCAAACACAAATGGAAAGTTTAAGCATGAATGACACTATTGGGCTCAGAATCTGCACCTTCAGTCCTATTTAGAAAGCAACAATCCCAAGCCAGAAAGCTTCAGTGAGTCCCCCATCCTTCCCTGTGGCTCCAGGACTAAGAGCTGAACTATTAGTGATGACCTGCTCTGCTGGAATATTGCATAGCCCCTTCATGCATGAAATTAATTCCTTGGTACAGGCAAAATAATGTCTCATGAACCTCTTCACTGTAATTTCCAAAGAACTAATACAATATTTCTCAAGGAAATATATTATGTGAGATACAAAACATAAGTTTATAGATTTGCTAGTCATGAAATAAAATATTTGGAAAATGTTTTATGTAAGCTTTGCTATAATATGTAAAATTTTCCAAGGGTGATATTCTTTTTTACTTAAAAAGTAATAGAATCATGTGGATACACAGACTCTGCCTAGAGCAGCAGGCCACTGGCTTGGTGACATGGAGGAAAATTCCACTTTCTGACTGTTATCCCTCACTATTGTTTCTTATTCCTAACTTTTCCTATACAAAGCCCTGACACATCACTTTCCCTTTCAAGTGATTCTCTTGATTATAAAACCACATTTTTAGTAGCTGCACAATCTAAAATACACCTTCTCTACATTTTATGTCTGGCCAGAAAATACATAATTCTCAGAGAATTGACAGAGTGGAGATGTATGGAGAAGACCTACACTCTCCATGCTTGTCTTTCATGGTCTCCACATCATTTCACAGAGAGAAGCAGGGTCATCCCTAGTGAGCGAATGATAGCAAAATGTTTGTGAAGCTTTGGTTGACAGTGGGCTCCAAAGTGCAATCCTTTGTGCCTTCCAGGAAGGAATTTTGTATTGAGGAAATGTGAGTCACAGAAAGCTTACATTTTAGCTTAGAAATAATCTTAAAGATAAAATGTATCCCCATCCAGAATTTCAATTTATAAAATAAAATCTTAGTGATTAGAGAAGCAATAGAGAAACTGAAATCCCAAAGAGGACCTACTTGTGCTCATTAAACTTAAAGTGTTATGAACATTATATTCTAAAAACAACAAAGATGATATTAAATGATAATTTAAAGATATTATTTGTTCCCTTAGCATTATGAAACTTGAAGATTTATTTTAATAAAATCCTCCCCATTTTAATAGGCATTGTTATTATTTAGTTTTTTTTTTAAAGAGAAAAGGACAGTGAGAGAGAGAGAGAGAGAATAAATTTTTATTGAGTTTTCCACATGGCTTTCGTTGCTCTGACACTTAGTTGTGTACGTGGTGGGTACTGGGGTTTGAACCTGTGTACTTGCGCATGCTGGGTAAGAGCCATAACTGCTGAGTAACTGCTGAGCCACTGCTCCAGCCCCTATTATTTAGTTTTTCATTTGTCTGTTGACTGCTTTCGTAAGGTTGAAACTCCATTTCTTATGCTGAGGACAGCTGTTGACCACTCCCACCCCACCTAACTATTTGAGGAAAATTTTGGTGCCTCTCTTTTCCCTCCACTCCACTTCACTCCCCCCTCCATCCTGCCTCCTGATTTCTGTCACTCTGTACTTCACTTTCACAGCTTTCTGGCTGAAATCCTTTATGTTCTTTTATGTATATTTAAATCTCATCAATTTATTAAACACCGTTGACTGTTACGGACTTCCTAAGTTTAAAGAATATTGTTAAACCCTTTGTAACAAACAAAAACAGTAGGCAACTTTTATTACCTTCAAATTTTAGGTTTTTTAAGCTTCTAAGACTCTCCTTCTTCATAAATTGTGAAACTGATGTTATTTAAACCAATGTTTTGTTAGAGAACATGATGATTTAGGCATGTTATCGTTTTTATCTTCTCTGGAAGAAATTTGTCAGGTACAGCACAGGGTTGTGTGTAGTTTTTAATTGATCCTTTGTGGCCTTTGACTCTAGGTCCATGAATCAGTTATAGGTCTATCCAAATGCACTCAGTATAGGCCATCAGCTTTCAATGTAACCTGCACTTAGAAGCCATCTCCTGATGTGTCAGGTAATAATTTCCAGCAGACTAAACAGGGATATGTACTGCCTTCCCTCCTCTTCAGTGAGTTCCTTAATAACTTGGTACTCCTTTTGAGTGAGTCTGGTGCAGGCGCCTGCTGCTTCTCCAGCTAGGGCAGGGAAACAATCATCTTCATGTGTGCTGGGAACATTATTTTATTGTCACAAATTGGGAGTGATTTTCGCAGTGCTATCTAATTACTGTCAGATAGAATGGCTAAATATCAACTACGGCGAGGAGAGGGTAATCATTTTTGGTAATGAGCATCTGGCCTTCTACTTAATAGTGAACAGCCTTGCAGTGTTCCCTACATCTGGATACATAGGAATCACTTCGGAAGCATTTTAATCAGAGAGTCTCCTGGGATAGTTTCAGTTAGTGCATATGTTAGGCAGGATCTGAGAAGCTATGATTTAGAAAATGTTCTCAAGTGGTATGAAGGCCAAGCCAGGTTTTAGAAATGTTACACTCTATAACCAAATTGCTCATTGTCTGCAGATACATTTGTGAAATCAATTTATGTTAGAGGGCTATCGGGAAGTTAAATTATTTAAATGTAAATAATCTTTAGGAGGATTTTTGTGGATGTTTTTCACATTTGTAGCAGGTGTTTAGAAGCATCTACTTACTTTCTCACCTGCTCATATTGGAATGATAATGATCATTCTTGAAATATCCTTTGGAAGCCTGATTATCATTTTCTTTCTAAGTTACAAGGAAGCAAATTTATTTTTCCTGGGCTGTCTTTTCTCTGCTCACAGTTACCCATAGACCTATTTACACTGATACAGTCTTTATGTCGTGTTTTGGTTCATCTCCTGGAAAATTTGGTCTGTCTTTTTCAGGTACATACTCTTTATTATGTTCTGTTATCCTAAATTTCTACTTAACATTTTGTTCATGAATGCATATAAATCATCTCCTAACTGGTAACACAAAATAATTGCACTCCAGATACTTGTCAAACAGTATTACCTGTAACTCTCTGTTCTCCAATACTTATTAAAATTTTTGTAAAAATAAATAACACTCTTGAAGGAATATGTGACATGTTTGCATTGTATTATAAAATTTATTCTTGGATCAAGTCAGAACAGCAGAGACCTGTGTAGTTTTCTGTATTGTTTTGGCCTTTCTTTTAATAGTGCTAGACTCTGAATCTACCTTGAGATAACAAAAATCCGTATCTAATTCATGATTATGGTTACTATTAGGAGTTTATCTATCCAATCTTTAAATCAATGGAAAAATTTGAAGTGCTGAATATCTGTAATCTTCAAAAGATAAAGAATATGATACACCTCAGTTTAGATATATAACTAAATACGAAATCAATTATACCATAACATTTGTCCTAAAAGCTCATTCTTTTTCTTCTGATACTACATACCTATCAGTTACCTATCATTGCTCTTTTTAGAGAATCTATGGGAGAAAATATTTTCATGTCCTAGAATGTTTCCAAGCTTGACTCCTGAGGAACAATTCTTTCAATTTGTATCTTAGAGACAGTAAGAATCATGTAGCTGAATCCATTTCTAACTTTATCATCTAGAAAGGTTCAATTCAAATTGCCAACCATGTTGAATTTTATGTTCCATTACCAAACTAAAAGTTTCTAAATTTCCACTTCTCCCCTCTATTTATTTATAATACAACCACTGCTTGGACTTCTGGATCTCTCCTCTTTCTGTATTTGTTATTTGATAGACTCATTTCCTATTCTGGTTCAATGGCACCAAGATCCATCTGATCATTCACACATGCAACTTGGTAACAGTCTTGAACATCTCTTTTCACAATCCTGAACCTCCACATGTCACCAGGGTAAGAAGGCAAGAGGTTCCTGATGAAGCAAAAATCTCTGTTGGTAGTGCATCAAAAGAGCATAAGTAAAACTGAACACACAGATTATTAACTTGGAGAGGCAGACTAAGTAATTGCACAAGATTAGAAAAGGCAGACAGGTAAATAAAAAGTTGCTACAACACAAAATAACAACATTAAAACACAAAATTTTAGAGCAAGAAATTCCGAAGTGTGTTCTGCTGCTGCAATGGTGTGGGTAACATGGGTGGAGAGGGAGTTCCCAAGTGAAACAAGCATGGCTTAAATAAAATCATAGCTCTGTCTTACCTGAAACAGTCTAAAAACCTTTCAATATTCTATTAGAGATTTAATTCAATTTTGTTAGTTGTAAACTACAATATATAGTCACTTTTAGATTTTTAAAAGGGGCTTTAAACTTTAATGTGTATGTATTTTCTTTACTTACTCATGGACAGCTCCTAAAATTTCCCTCTAAGTGCAAAGAGATTGCAAGTCATTCCACAAGAGGAATCAAAGAAAAAAATGGGCTTACGGGAAGCAAGGAGGAGATGAGTTTGGTAAATAGTGCAGAAATACATTTAAAAACTAAGGGGGGATGAAAGAACAGAGCTGGGGTGTTGCTACCCTGGCGTCCCTGGGCAGAGGTCGAGGCGATGCGAACCAGCCGGATCGTCCTCTCCAGGGGCCATATCAGGAGATGAGTGCCGACGGCTGGAACCTGGGTCCCCCTCTCCGGGGACCCCTTCCCTCCCAGCCAGGGAAACCAGTCAACAAAATGCAGAGAGTGGCAGCCCAGAATCCGTTTATTACTAAGGCACACGGGTTTTTATAGGGAGGGGAAACAGCCAAGGAATCAATAATCCTTCTAAGGGAGTTGCCAGGGGTTATGCAGATTTCCAGTACAGACAAAAGTTAGGAACATTCTGTGATCAATACTTTTTGACCCACCCTGTTTTAACTTTTGTATCAACAATTAGCAAGATTAACAAAGCATGACCTAGCAGCCCCTCCTGAAGGAACCTATACAAATAGTAGCAAGATTGCTCCGGGCAGCTGATGAAACGAAGGTCACACCCCAACAATTCCCCCTTTTTATTTTATTTGAAAGTGTCCAGGATCTGTCTTAGGTTGTGGAATGCAATAACCCTCTTTACCCATCATGGGGATGGGCAACGGCATGGTTGCTTCTCTGTCTTAGGTCAGCAAGGCATCCATTCCATCTTACCTGTCATTGATTCAAGGACTCATGTCTCCTTTAACACATGAAACTATACTTGGAGTGGGGGTCTTGTCCTTGTTGCTGTGCCAGCAGGATTTGCTGCATTGTATGATTTTGTCTGTTATTGTTGCCATCGGCTGCGAGAGCAATAAATGAGGAAAATTATACCTAAAGTTAACACTCTAATAACAGATTAAGGGCTTTTAACATCCAGGTAGTCAAGCCAGATAATGACATAGGTGGAACTCAGGTCTCATTCAGAGCCTTAATTTCTCTAATTAACAAAGTAGTTAAATTCCTAAACTTGTTGTTCCAAGGGCCCCTCACCATTTTACTTAGTTGAGATATAGATGTAGACAAATTGTGCATAATATAAGAAACAGGTGTTACACAAATATCTTTGAACAGTGGGGAACAAGACATGTGAAATATCATACAGCAATTCTAATTCTTGCATCAAGTTAGTTTAACAGCATTATGTCTGCTTGCAACTGTTCATTAATTTGTTGTTGAGTACTTAGGGCAGTAGCAGTTTGTTCAGCCAATTTTTTCACCACTGTCCCTGTGGCCACTGAACAGTGCATAGCCAGTCCCTCGGCGGCAGCAGCTGCAGTTGCAGCCACAATGGCTGTCACATTAGCCGCTGTAAATCCGAAGTCCCTTTAGATTTGATAGAGCTGAAAGTTCTGGGCATTCACCTTCACTTCCACTGGAACAGGAATCACTGCAGGGACACAGACGAGGGAGGAGTAGGAATAAAGCCCAGTATGAATGCACCTGTTCCATCAGAAGCAGAAAGCTGATGCACAAGGCGTTCCAGAATCCACCGGGGACCATCATTTTCCTGTGGAAAAGCACAAATACTACCTCAACCCCAGATTAAGACTGGGTCGGGTCCATGCCATTGATTATCAATGGGATCCTTTCATATGACTTGTGCATAGGGTCGGCCACTAGGATGCCAATGGCGTTCAGGTGTGGTATCATTGTTAATATCCAAAGTTTAAAAATTAAGAATAAAAGGATATGATTAAGTAGGTCTCATGGGGCAGTATACTCCCCCTTTTTATTTTTAAATAGATAATTTTTGATGGTGAGATATGTACAATCCATAATGTCTTGACCCTTTTTAAAATTTGTATTTTGATATAATTTTTATGAAACTTTTAATGTTATCACTTTAAACATTTTGTACGTTTTACATATAGAATTGCACCTGTTAGAATTTTAGGTCTTAATAACCTTGTTTTCTTTTAATGAAGACCCAGATCAAAGCAATCTTAAATTATCTTTTTAGTTTCCAATATATCAAAGTACATTTAATAAACCCAAATGTATGTTATCTTATAGAACTTATAAGAACACACTTAATAAACTCAAGTGTCATCTTATAGAAACTAAATCAAGATATTGTTAACTTAGGTTATCCATGAAACCTCAGGATATTATATAAATCTGAACCATTTTTTTATTGAAGAAAAATCCTAGAAGTACTGAATTAAACACTCTAAACATCTACAGAACATTTTATTGATTGATCACCTAGAAAACAAATATGTGAGTTAGTACTCTTAAATATGTCTTTACTTTTATGTCTAAATGATTTAGATTGAACCTCTTTTTAAATGTTTAAGTCACATGAATTAAAAGTCATTTGGATCCATTTTCTTAAATCTAATTTATGAGCGCTCATCTATAAGCCAGTTTGGACCATATTGAACATATATATAACATACATGTACAAACACACAGGACAGGTGTGCACATACACACACACACAAAAAAAAACCCAACAGGAAACAGATTTTAGAAATTTGCAATAATTGACCTTTTGAATAAAGATAGCAGTAAAAACCATAATTTAAAAAAACTCTAGTTAGACTGTTGAAAAATACCTGCAGGTGTATAAAATAGGTGAATTCACTGGTAAAATTGAGTTTAAGATCTAAAAAATGAAATGGCCATATTTATTTTAGTAAAAGAGCATGCATACATCTTTAGTACCAGAATTAGAGTTAGTCTGGGCATTGAAAGAATGAGAGCAGGCGAAATCCTCAGGAAGTTGTTTTTAAAGAATAAAGAAAATCTATATGGGATATTTTCAGTTTCCTTTTTGTGTCCAAATGAAGAGAAAACTCCTTAGGAATTAACTTGGCAGTTGGCCTTTCCCTTAGGCCTCATCTTTTTTTCCTTTGGTCTCAAACCGGTTTAGGCATTGGCTCATGTAATTTGCATTGTAAAAGATGGCTATCAAGCAGATAACTAGTTGGTATCTCCTTCCCTTTTACAAAGGAGCTAAGCTGCAAAATGATAAAATGAGATTTTTCTAGGGCATTTTTGGGTTATGTAGGTTGGTGGTGAACCTGGCATAACATGAGAATGAAGCTCCTGTGTGAATTAGTGGACATCCTTTAAAATTAAGAGAAGGGAGGGAAAAGGCAAACTTTTTTTTATATCTTCTGGGTGGAGGGGAAATGGAAAAGAAACAATCCTTAATGTCAATAATAATTGAACTTGCGACCTGTAATGTATGCCAAGTAAGCACTTCGAGCATTGCAATCTCTGAGCCATCACTTTAGCCCCCAGGCTCCCATGGATACCATGCAGCTGGGCCAAATAAGTTACTTTCAGGTAGCCAGGGGGCCACCCTAATAAACGTGGCCAATGTGGCTTTCGCCTGACCATCAGTAAGCTTCAACCCTCTGCTCTTAAGGAGAATTTGTAGGGAATCCAAGGCAGGGTCTATCCTGCTAGCTGATTGACCCATGATGGAGGTGAGATGATAAAGAAGTTTCAAAGGGGGGTACAAGGAGTACCAAAAAAGGATCAGAGAAATAAGGGCTCTTACAGCAAAGAGAAGCCCAAACATTGGAGTCCAAAAGGAAAGAAGGTGGGGCCCTAAGACTAGGGTGGCATAAGGAAAAATTAAAAGGAAAGAGAGCAGGGGCCCTAAGACCAGGGCAGTGGGCATACGCAGCCGATTAGGGAAAAATGAAAAGGAAAGAGGGTGGGGCCCTAAGACCAGGGCAGTGGGCAACTCACCGGAGCCAGAATTTCTTCAATATCTTCCTGGTGGGCAATGTCCTGTCGGTGGGATCATGAGCAATTTCCTCACACGGGGCACCATTTGTTGCTACCCAGGTGTCCCTGGGCAGAGATTGAGGCGATCCGAACCAGCCAGATCGTCCTCGCCGGGGGCCATATCAGGAGATGAGTTCCAACGGCTCGTCCCCCTCTCCGGGGACCCCTTCCCTCCCAGCCAGGGAAATGAGTCAACCACATGTAGAGATTGGCAACCTAGAATCCGTTTATTACTAAGGCACACGGGTTTTTATAGGGAGGGGAAACAGCCAAGGAATCAATAATCCTTCTAAGGGAGTTGCCAGGGGTTTTGCAGATTTCCAGTACAGACAAAAGTTAGGAACATTCTGTGATCAATACTTTTTGATCCACCCTGTTTTACCTTTTGTATCAACAATTAGCAAGATTAACAAAGCATGACCTAGCAGCCCCTCCTGAAGGAACCTATACAAATAGTAGCAAGATTGCTCCAGGGCAGCTGATGAAATGGAATGAAGGTCAGACCCCAACACTGGGGGAATCTTTATTGACTCCTTGACAGAGCCTAATTCATAGATTTCCAAGTTGTTAAAGGGGTCAATGTAAGGTAAGATAATGGAAGTTTTGTGACCTGTTGACCATATTACATCATTAAAAGATCAGATTTTGGACTGGAAATAGCAGATTCATTCCCAATGATTCAAATTACCCAGAAATCTGGGGCTTACTGGCATTCTTACTAAAAATTACAAATCTCTCTGTAATAAATTTCAAATGCCGGTTCTTGATCACTTTAAGTACAGTTTGCCATTAAACAGGTCCATTATCACTTACTGCCTACCTTTCATTTTGTTTTGCTTTTTAATCTGAGGAAAGCTTATCTTAAAAATAATTCCAATGATACAGAGAAGCACAAAGAAGAGACAACTCAACCAAAATCCCAGTACCCTATTTCCCTCTGCTTATATACCAGTGCTATGTTTAAAAAGCATTTTTGCATTTCTGTTTATATAAACAGAGGGAAAGAGAAAATGTCACATACAGTTTTGCAAGAATCAAGTGAGGTACTACATGCTTTTCTGACAGTGGTAAGTATTAAGTTTAATTTTATTTGGATTTTAACACAACAGAAATCCAGCACTTCTGAAGGAATTGTTAGACTTGAAATAAATGCTTCTTTACCAAAGGATTAATAATTTTTAACAAATGTTTCTAAGGACCTTATTTAATGACACTACAATGATATAGCTTTTTAAATTGCTAAGAGAATAGATTTTGGGTGTTGTCACTAAAATCTAAAGGTTATGTGATGCAATGAATATATTCATTGGCTCAGTTTAGCCATTTCTGAATGTACATATTTCAAAATTACATGTACATAAAAATATACCAATTAACATTAATTGTTAAAATCCTGTAAGTAAGAACCCCCAAAATGGAATCTTTTAACTCCATATCTGTATTTAGTCAGGAGGAACCAAAAACTGTCCTAAGAAGAAAAAGGACTGAACTCTTAGGATTGCTTCCCCGGTACTTCTTCCTTATGAATGTGATTATTCATGTTGTATTTACTGTATCAATATCTAAAGTGATAACTGGTGAAGCATAAGTTTGGAATGAGACCAGTTTCCTCGCTTTACCGATTATTTCCTTGTGGGTTCTTATCTTGCACATTTGAATAATAAAATCCACAGACAATCACAGAAGGGAAGAGTAAAAGGGGTAGGATTTATTTAGACAAGAAGAGAATTGAGAAGACAGAGTTCCCATCATGTGGGAGATGGTCTGGTAGCGGAAAAACCCATTTTGGTATACTGGCTTAGGAGCTCACATGGTTGTGGCTGGAGCATGGAACTCTGTGTTAAACAGGCATTGAAACTCTTATCTGGGGCCACCCCCAATTTCCATTCTCCTGACTCTCTGGGACAAAGACTGGAGTGGAGGTGTTCCCACAGGTGAGCTTCAAGGTCTTTTACATCTGAAATAGGTACTCATTAATATTTCTACCAGTTAGCTTGGAGGTGTTATTTCTGCATTTGAACAAGACCTCAAAGTGGCCCATTACTTCTGATTGCTGACCGTTGACAATTCTCCTTGTCTTTTCTTTTGCTTTATCTTCTTATCCTTGAGCTCTTAGATCCTAAGGTTTCCCATGGTATAAGGCATTTATGAGAAATCTGCTTTAGTATCATGGGTTGTTTTCTTCTACACTGGATTCCTGACTTAAAATATTCATAATATATTTCTTACTTTTTCTCTCCCTTTCTCCTTTCCTACCTTCCTACCTTCTTCCTTCCTCTTTAGTGTATTAGTACTGTTGCAATCCAATTTATTTTCTTCTTACTCATAGTCAATGTCCATAGTTATTTATTTATTTATTTATTTATTTATTTATTTATTTATTTTTACTTATTCTGTTACAGAGTGAGATATTATCTTTGATGCCCTGATGTTAGGGACCAGTTTTTCTACTCTCTTCTAGACTGTTTGAAGGATGAGAAATGTTATTAACTCAACTTTTAAACTCATGAAGGGTTGGGTATGGAGAGGGTTAGAGTTCTTGGGGATAAGGATGTCCCTTTCTGAGTGACCTGGGCTTGACTGGATTAGTTGCCCTCTGACATCCTCTACCAGCTGACCTCTGTATCCCACTCCCGAGGATTTAGATTGTTCCCTGAGTCCAGTAACACTGGCTGCCTCTACTACACTGCCCAGGTCTATTACTTACTTGTAGGGTTCTCCATTGACCTTTTTCAGGACTGCCTCTTTCATACTTTAGTTATCATCTTTTTAGTTTGAATATCATCAATGACCAGTTTCAAGATTTCTTCTCTATTTTTCTTCTGGTTAGAGCCAAAATATAACTTTATGTTTTTTCCACTGAACATCACTTTCTAAAATGTTGCTCTCTCTTTCCTTTTTTATTGTTGTTGCTGATAAGTATGTTTTAGCAATTTAATATTTTAATTATTACTGCTCATTTTCTTAGTTACCGGCAAGGGAAATTCTGTAGCTGTTTCATTTCCCTGTATATTCTTTTTTCCCTTGCCTTTAAAACCTAGATTCAGTCCCCAAATTATTGCCTCTCAATCACACAAAGAGTTTGTTTAATAACCAAACTCCTCCATTTCTTTCCATTCACTTTCAAATGGCATCAAATTACAGTTTTCCATAAAATCTTTCAAGGCCATTTTTTAAAAAAGATATAAAACCATATTCTTATTCTAAACAGTCTCAAAAGATTTGAGCTTGTCAGGGAATAAGCTATTTTTCTAATTAACTTTTTATTTTAAAATAGTTTTAGAATAGAATTTTAACAGAAAAACACAGTGACAATATAGAGACTTCCTATATTGTTAACATCTTACATTATTGGTACATTTCATCAGAACTAAGAAATAAATATTGGTATATTGGTATTCACTAACTCAATGTTTTAGTTTTGCTCATTTTCCCACTAATTCCTCCAGGATTTGCCCAGGATATCACATTTATCAGTTATGTCTTCTCAATCTCTTTGGTCTGCAAGTTTCTCAGATTTTTATTTTTGAAGACCTTGATAATTTTGAAACTTCTGGAAAGGTGCTTTAGAGCATGTTACTCAATTTTGGTTCATCTGGTGATTTTCTAGTGACTAGACTGGAACTGTGGATTTGTGGGAATAATGCCACAAAAGTAAAGTGCCCTTCACATCACAAATTATTAGGGTTAATGTTGATGGGCTCAATTGTATGCCCCAAAATTTGTACATTGGAAGCACCTGAGAATATGACTATATTTGGAAACAGAACCTTGAAAGAGGTAAGATAGTAACATTAAGTCATGAGTGTGGTCCTAATCCAATATGGCTGGCATCCTCTCCGGAAGAGAGGGTGGAATATAGACAACACAAATTAAGAACACAGTGAGAAATTGACCATATGCAAGCCAAGGCAAGACTTCAGAAGAAGCCAAACCTGCCAGCATCTTGATTTTGTACTTCTAGCTGCAAAACTGTGAGGAAATAAATTTCTATTTTTTGACCCACCAGACTGTGGTATTTGTTAAGGATCCCTACCAAGCTAATATTCAGGTACATCCTACCAACATGACAGCCATTGGTGGTATTATCCACAAGCTCCTAGCCCTGTAGATTTTGCCAGGTTTCCCCATGGTAATCACTTACTCCCATCCTTTCCTTTCACTGTTCTTCTGTAGAAGTAAGTTGCTAATTGAAGCTCACATAGAAAGGTTTCTTCCAGAAAGTGAGTGTCCTCATAAATCATTTGGAGTTCTGTGAAGAATATTTCTCCGTTTCCTCCATTTATTTATTTATTTATTTATATCAACACAACTCATGCATGTTTGTTTTATTATTGTACTTGCATTGTTCTGGCTGTGACTTGTAGGAGTTCTTTCCTTTGGTTTTCACATCCCTTTGACATGCTTTCATTACTGTCCTTTATTTATTTATTTTTTTAGTACTTCCTTATTTTCTGTCATTACAAGATATTCCTGGGTCATCTTGTATTTTTCATACCCCAGCCCTAGAATTAGCCATTTTCTCAAGGAACCCTGCTTCTATTTATTGATGAAACAAGGATGTGAGTGTTAGGCAGAATAAATTGTTTTAAAATATAGCTTTGTTGACTGTTTCTAAGCATTCTCCCTATGTCAATTGTAATTTCTTGTTAGTATTTTACTTCCATCACTCAGGCAAGTAACACTTTTCTCTCCCTGATGAAAAAGAAAAGGCTTTTTGGTATAGATTGTCTCTCTTTCTCATACACTGGAATGTTTCATTATCCAGTATGTGTTCAGTGAACATGACTTCTATGATTGGATCTACAGAAAAAGGTATAACTTCATGGTCAAATACCTGGAAGTCATAGTGTATGTATAACTTCTAGAAATTCACATTTTACATAGACAAATGAAAACTTTCTTAAAATGCTTTGCAGAGAAGTAATCTGGACAATCTGATTTAAGGCAGATTTTTTCCCTAAATGTATTTGACCATGAATGCCATATTTTTTGGCATGTAAGTTGATATTTTATGGAAACTGTGTTCTTCATAATTCACTTCAGTAAGCCTAAAAATACTGTCTTGGCTTGAAAGCCACCTGAAGCTGTACTGTACAGCAGTTCAGAGAAGTATTTTCTTATAAATGCATTAAGGCCAGAATAAAAATAATCATTTTGAGATACCCTGTGGTTGAATGGTACTCAAAGTACTTATCTCTTTCACTTCCTTGAGTACCAAACTGTCCACCTCTGCCAAGCTCAGACTCAGTGTGGGAGCCTTATTCAATAGTGGTTAATGTTGGGTAGAGAATATTTGTCTTATCTGTCTCATTGAGCAGATGCATAGCTATTTCTCCATACTACTTCTCCACAGTTCTGATGGAATGGACTCCAGCTTTTCTTTTCCTTTTTTGTTTTTTCATGCATTTCTAAGAGATGTTTTGAAAGGGAGTATACTCTAGCCATTAAATAAATGATGGATAATTTCTATGAAGTTAGAGCCAATAAATTCCAAAAACCTGGATCAGTAGAAATGTAATATCAGAGCAACCAATTACCTAGTTTTTTCTCTCACATTATACTTGAAGGAGTCAGATAAAAGACAACAAAATAAATTAGCTTCAGAAAATCAACTTTCAATTCAGATGTAGCTTAATTTCTCAAAAATTTTGGCTATAAGATAGTGACATAAAAATTGAATAGAATCATTTGTAATTAGTGATGATATCATAAACAAACATTTATTAAATTATTGCTACAAATCAAATACAACCAGAGCACACTACATTTAATATTTAATTCTCACAATGAATGTATGAGGTGTGTGCTTTATTTAAATTAATTTAACATTTTGAGAAGTTGAAGGATGGAGATATAATTTATTCAACATCACACACCTTGTAAGATTTGAACCCAATTTTCCAGTGTTCTAAATGAAATCAAACATGTGGTCAAGTGTGCGTCAGCAAGGCAGAAATTTTACTTCGGCAGAAATTTTACTTCGGCCGAAGGGGGAAAGAAAAATGTGCGCCTCTTGAGGAAGTGAGGGGTTTTTAATTCCAACCTGATGCAATACAGCCCTTTGCCCTAATTGGAGGAGCTCAAGTACACAGTCTGCGAGATTGGCTATGATTAAGTGGAGGCAGGTGCAAAGAGGGAGTAGGTGGTGACTGGGAGAGAATGGGGATGGGGGTCGCCACACACGTGGCGAGGGTCATAGTGATTCAGAGTTCACCAGAAGAAGATGGCTGGGTACCAGAAGGAGTTCTTGGAAAGAGATGGGCAGACACAGGTGAGGGAGTTACTATCTTCAAAGGGGAGGAGGGATCTAAAATGGAGGTTGTAGATTATACATCACAATTTTTCAAGTTTGACAGAAAAGACATACATCTTACACCTGACATAAAGATACTTGGTTCATTAGAAGAAGCTTTCATTCTTCTAGCTTAATCAAAACATAAAAACACCTGGAATTAACGTACAATATCATTTTGTAAGTGGTAGATTTGCAAAATGCTGTGTTTATACTTTCCAGTTTAGCATACACAGGACAGGTCCCTGGGATTGGCATTTGTAACAGGTACAACCTGTCTTCCCCTCTTTCATGATCCTATCATTTATAGCTCATGGACAATACTTGAAGAAAAATTTGTGAAATAACATACAGACTAAGAGATTTAATAGTGCATCAGGCAAATATTATAAGACATGGAAAGATATCACTCAAATTTTTGCACACGCTGTTTCATATTATATGATATTGTAAATAAAATTATTTCTTTAACACAGTAGCATATATTAACTACCTAATTTGTACTTCCTACTCTTATAGACTTTATAAGTGCAAAAAGGTTTAAAATAATGATTTATATTAGACTACTTGTGTAGACACTGAAAGAGGAGGAAAAATACATAATTAGATAATTAGTAGAGAAAAGAAGGCAAGAAAGTATAGTAAAAGGAATTTAAAATAGGTAGAAGAAATAGAAAAAAACTAGTAAAACTGTCAATACAAATCTAAATTCACCAGTAAATGCATTAAATGTAATTGACTATATAATCCTGGTAAGGCTTAGATTGTGAGAATCCAACTATATGGTGCCAAAAAAGAGTGTACCTTAAATATGAAGACAGGAAAGAGAAAAATGAAAGAATAGAAAAAGATATACATGCATATAGTTAAAAAAAGAAATCTGTCTTAGCTATATTGATGGTAGAAAAAATAGACTATGGCAATCTAAATGATTAGCTAAAGGAAAGTATATCTAAAAATGATAAAGAGTCAGTCTTCTAGGAAAATAAATCCCAAATCTTTATAAATCAATAATGTACTACAAAATATATAAAGTTAAAAACTGATGTATCTGAAAACTTAGAGAAATCTGCATTCATAATAAAAGATTTCTGAAACTGATGCATGTAATTGTTATAATTAAAGACTTTAACACATGTATTACAGAGTGATTTTTTAAAAACAAGCAAAAAATCACAAAGGATAAAAAATGTCTCAGGAACACAACAAATAAACTTGTCTGAATAAATACATGTGGAACATTTTACCACACAGTGATAGAATTCATATTCTTTCAAATGGAGATGGAACATTCAAACATTAATAAGATACTGGGTCATATAGAAAATATTAATAAATTTCAAAGGCTTGAATTTGCTCTCAGTTTTTTCTAACTAGGGTAAAATTAATTTAAAAATCAGTAACTGAAAGTTAATTAGGGTATTTCCAACTGCATGGAAATTATACCCATTTAAAATCAAGAGATCAAAGGATAAATTACAGTGCATATTAGAAAATATCTTAAATTGAATTATAATGGAAATAATACAAATGGAAACTTATAGTCTGTAGCTGAAGTAGTAGGTGGATGAAAATTTAAAGTCTGAATATCAGAAGAAATGGCTGAAAAGGATGATCTAAGCTTTCATCTTAAGACTTAAGAAGAACAGCAAGACAAACTGAATAATAGAAGAGGTAAAGTAATAATGCAGATGCAGAAATAAATTGAAGATAGAAAGCTAGTAAATAATAAAGAAAATAAATGGTGCCACTTTTTTGAGAAAACACTTTAGGAGATGAATGACAGCCACAAATTCACTGATATTCTTTTTATAGAGTGGAGCGGTTTACGTCCTCTGCCCATAAATATATTGAGGTCTGTGATTATTTTGAAAAACAAAATATGGCAGACATGTTCCAGGCTGTGGAGCCAACTTTAAGAAACTGTCTGTTTCCACTTGTCTCTGGGAACCCTCATTTGGAACCCTAAGATGCCAGGAAAGACATTCTGTTTACATGTGAGTGTTTCAGCAGACTGTTCCTACTGATTCCCAAGTACTGGTTATTCCTATCAACACATCTGATATGTGAGTGATGTCACTAGGTATCCTTCCTGCCAGAGAAAACCAGCAGTCAGCCCAATAGCACCAAGTGACCTCAGTCCATACCCCAGAGAACAAAAGAATCATCCAGCTGAGCCCTGTCCCAATGACCATGTACCAAATTATAAGTCAGGACCAAGAAGTTTGCAATTTTTAGTGCTTGGTTTGAGATTGTTAAACTGCAATAGATAACCGGACCAAATTTTACAATATTTCAATTCCATTTTTATTTTTAACTTTCCATTTTGACATAATAGCAATCTTCTGAAAAAACTATAAGAATAGCACACAATATTCTCGTGTACTTGCCACACAGACTTCCCAAATGATGTTTTATCACATTGACTATATTTATCTATCTCTACACATTTTGAATATTTGAGAGTAAGTTGCTGACATAATTTTTTATTACCACTGACCACATCTAAATATTTCATGGTATATTTCCTTAAAATAAGGCTATTCTGTCTCATATTATAAAACAAGGATAACTGAAGTGTACTTATTGAAATCAAGAAAATATCAAAATTTCGCTTGGTATTAACAATACCATACATTGACCTTGTTAGATGTCACTAGTTGTCCAATCAAAGGTTTTATAGCAATATAGCAAATTGTAAATATTTTGGATTCAGTTGTATGTTTTGAATTTCTTTAAAACTGGAACACGGGCTGGAGTGGTGGCTCAGCAGTTACAGCACTTGCCTGGTGAGTGTGAGGATGTAGGTTCATACCCCAGCACCATGTACACAACGAAGTTTCAAAGCAAGAAAAACCACATGGAAAACTAAATAAAATTGTATCTCTCTTTCTTTCTCTCATTGTACCTCTCTCTTTAAAAACAAAAACAAAACAAAACAAACAAATAAACAAACTGGGATAGTTCCTGTCTTTGTTTGTTTATGATACAATGATTTTTAAAAGTACAAGACATTTATATTTTTCACCAGGGTTCCTTGATTTTTATCTGCTGTTTCCTGATGAATGATTTGGGTTATTCATTTAAAGAAAAAATAACAAAATAACATAGCTGGCCAGGTGTCATTCACACCCATAATCCCAGTTATCTGGGAGGCTATGCAGGAGAATAACAAGTTTGAGGCCAGCCTCAGCCACTTAAAGGGCTAGAGATATAGCTCAGTAGAGAATCACCCTTGGGTTTACTCTGCAATATTGGAAAAATATTTAAAAAGTAGTAATACAGAAGTAACACATTCTTCCAAGTATATCACATCAGGATACACTTAATGTTGCTTTTTCCTCCTAATGATGTTAATTTTGATTACTTGGTGAATGTAATATTTGCAATATCCATTTTCACACTACTTTCACATCACTTTGTAATTAATCAATATATTGTGGATACTTTGAAGCTAGAAAATGTCTTCTTTCTAATTGAACATTTGCTCAATGTTAACATCCGTTGGTGCTATAGACAATTTGTGTCCCCATGTAAGTCATATGTTAAAATGCTAATCCCCATGGTGAGTATTGGAAGGTGGGGACTTTGGTAGGAAATTACAGGGGCAGAGTCCTAATGAACCATGGCATTATGAAAGAGCTTCTAGAGGGCTCCCTCACCCCTTTCACCATTTTGGGACACAATAAGAGAACATCCATCCATGAACGAAGGAAGCAGGCCCTCATCAGACTCAAAATGTGCCAGCACCTTGACTTTGGACATATCCTCCAGACATTTGAAAGATAAATTTCTTTTGATTTTAAGCCTACCTTATGGTATTCTGCTATAGCATCCCAAATAGACAATTGGTGAGTTTTGCCTGACTCCATTATCATTTTGAAAGTTGCCATATGATGGTTTTCAAATTCTATAATTACTTCAACATTTAATGACTACATTCTACTGTAAATAAGAGCATTTAATCTTAATTGATTGATATTAGTATTGACTCATGTATTCTAATGAGTTGTCATTTGTTCTGGTCATTATTTTGGTGCTCAAATTATCCCAGATTTAACTAGTAGGAGCACTTTTAAGTTATTGTGATATTTTCACATGTCCCCATTATTATTTAAGTGTCTTTACTTTCTTGTACTACAAGACGTTCCACTCAGCTTTTCTAGTTTCCAGCACAGAATTCCTTGGATTGTGATGTGGCCTATTTATGATGCTCTCTTTCTGATACTTTATCTCTGCATGAACATCAAAATGCTTGCTTAACTTTATCTTCACCAAATTCTTGGGCATTCTCAATGTTTCTGGAACCTCTATTGAATATACCCTATCTCATCTATTTTTAAACCTGTCAGATATTATCTTTGCTTTCCTTAACCTACCATCCTATGGCATGCTGTACAGTGCTGTACCCTGTGGGCCTTTGGTAAGTATCTGTTGACTGATCATTTCTGCTCAGAAAAGCTCATGAAGAGGGAGGGATAATAGAGAGGGATTTGGTGTGGGGGGGGGTATCAATAATGTAGCTCTTTACTCCCCGAGAAGCCAAACAATACTTATGCAATCATTTAATTCTGTAAAGAAAACACATATAAAGACATTTATATCTGTTAGAGGGAGACTATAGAAGAGTCAAGAGACTGGGATACAGGTGATATGGGAGTGATTCAGGATTAGAGCCAAGGGCATATTGTGTTGTTACTATACATGCATTTAGGACTGTACAAAAATGCAACTCCTCAATAAAATTTTAAAAAATGAAAGCTCAGGAAGAACAAAAGTCAGCTAAAAAATTTGACCTAAAATTTACAATTTTTAGTACCACAAGAACCTGCAGGATACATTTTGGATGAGGCTACTCAGATCATTAATTGTCAAAGTAGTCTAATTCTTAACAGGACACCTGTAGTGAGAAAAATGTGTTTTCACTTGCTGAACAGATGACTAATGTGGCCAAATAATGCAGCCTAATTGGGTATTTTCTGTTTCTATTTTAGGGTGCTTTATAAAAAGCCCTCAAATTTGCTAAAGCACAGTTCTAAGTTTAGCTATCACCACTATTCCTCTTCCCTTCCATCCATCTTTTGGTAGCCTACCTTCTTGTTATCCTCACTTTTTTCTGTCATTTTTGGCTTAAAGTTGGCTGGGAGTCAGTGAGTATTGAATTTTAACCTTAGGCAATGGAAGGAAAAGAAAAGAGATGACAAGTAAAAGACAAAAAATGATAGAGAAATATTCAAATAGTTGGAAGCAAAGCACCCAGAGACATCACTGGTAGTGAGAAAAGTCAGATATATTGCAATATGCAAGGGAGGAGAGGGAAGTTTGAGCACTTCACCTTTACAGATGGCCCGGTGTTTGTGGGCACATAAAGATAATTGTATTGAAATTTTTTCCTGTATAATATAATATGCTTCTTACTAAAAGAAAATTCCCTTCATGTACCACACTAATTGATCTTCAACACAAAGCAAGACAAGATACCATTTAATGTGAAAAGCACAGGCATTAGAATCAATAGTGATTGCTATTTTCACTCAGCTTTGAGACCTTGAACAAGATTATGACCATCTCTTTTTTATATTAAAATGGAGATACCAATGCCTATTTTGTTCTGATGTAAGGCATAGAGACTGGTTGTGCATTAAAGAGTACCTAACTCACAGTAGATGCTTCACAAATGTTGCCACTAGACAAGCTGATCTCAGAATCCTATACTGTAAGAATATGCTTAAAGTTATCATTTTTGAAAGAAAATAGTGGATACAAGTCCCTAGGCCTTTTCTTGGAGATTATGATTCAGGTTGGGAATAGAGCTAATAATATTTTAAATCATTTTTATTACTTTTATTGACTACCTTAGGTGATTCTGGAAAATGAGCAAACCTATAACACAACATCCATTCAACACAGCCGAACTCTGTTAGAAAGGAAGGTCCCTGGAACCAGTGAGAACAAACCCAGATCGCCATGATGCCCACAGACTATTTCTAATCCACATTTTCTCTAAGCTCCGATTCCACTTCTATCTTGCTGCTCACTGTACATGTACAAGCCTTTGAAACCAGAATATCTATTTTGAAGTTGGTCTTTCTCTTCATCCTTCACCTTTCACCAAAGGAAAATGCTCTTATTCATTGTTCCATTCTTCTTCATTTTCAAGTGGAAGCAAGGTTGTTTGTTCAAATTTTTAATAGAAATGGGGGTGCACCATTCACCATTAGTTTCTTCTTTATCTCTTCCTGATTTTTCTAACTCCAGTCTTGTTCATCTCTCAATACCAGAGTAATCTTCCTAAAATCTGCTTGGGAATCGTCAGTGTCTCCTTATAATCTTCAGAATAAATTTAAACTTTTCATGGAAGCATTTGATTCTCTGTCTATAGGATCACTTCTTGCAGTCTTCCATCCTTACCCTCCTCTCCACTTCTCTTGTCACTTCCCATGTTGCTTTAGCCTCATATCTACTTGATTTTGCAATTATTGGCTGCTAATGGGCTATTTGTAGCCCACCTAAATTCTTTTTTTGAAATCTTGACGTCCAGGGAAAGGCCATCCAGAGATGGTAGATGGTTCGATCACTAGAACAGAATCCTTCTGAATGGGATTAATGCCCTAATTTTTGGACACCCTAGAGAGCTTTCTTGTCCATCCTTCTAACTAAAGTCATAGCAAGAAGGAGCTGAGGAATGAGCGCTTATTAGACACTGAATACAATGGTGCCTTGATTGTGGAAGCCCTAGTCTCCCCATCTGTGAGAAGTACATATTTGTTTATAAGCCCTGTGGTTTATGATATTTTTTATAGCAGTGTGAATGGCTAAATTACTGATTTTTTCCCCTACAATTACTGGCTCCTAGGCAGTATAGAGCCTCCTTCATGACTTAAAATAAGATTTGCCTCTTCGTGGAAGCTTTTCTGAGCCTTCTCCACTCATGTTGGCTAATCCTTCTGTGATCTTTTACATTCTTTTTTTTTTTTTTCATATCTCTGATCATCTATATTCTTAGCATCAATTATCTAATTTATGGTCTTCGAAACCAGGAGAACCTTGAGATGAAGAATTATGCCTTAATCATCTTTAGTTTCTCAGTTATTTGAAATATTTCTGGCATATGGAAGACATTTTCTAAATATTTGTTGATGAATGAACAAGGAGAGAAAATACTAGTTCTTATATGAACACTCACAATTCACACTTAACAGATAGGTATAGTAACATTTAATAATAATTAATTCCTTAACTACAAGTACAATATTATCCTAATTTCAGACACATTCTAAAGGTTGTGTAAGATATTTCTCAGAGGATGTAATTAAGAATAAAGAATATCTCTCAAATATTCTATAAAATCTAGGTTATTATCACTCTTCATCCACATAAATTTTGGAAATAAGTGGGCATGTTTCAGAGACTATGCCTAACTGTATTCCAACAGATGTAGAGAGGACAGCCTGGATTTCAACTGCCCCACTTAGTGTGCTTTACTTCATGGACCATTCAATCACAAGTGACAACTTGTAGTTAATTATTTCTTCCTGTCACTAATGTGAGGAGACAGACAATGTCAGTAAAAACTGGCTCAGGGGAAATGATTCAGAAAGAAAAAAAAAAAACCATAACTTCTTACATAAGTACCCAGGCAGTGTGCTTTTATTGATTTTTACTGATGAACAAAACTGCTAATTTGTGTAGTCATTGTCCTTTGTATGTAGGAACACTGTGGACCCTGATGATTCCCATGTCAATTCCTTGAGGAAAATGTCTGAATTGAACGCAAAGTAGTGGTGAGTGTACAATGGGTGGCATGAAGTCATTTTCAGATAAATCTTTTTCAAATATTTTTCATTCTCTTTAACTTTTTATTGGTGCATTATAGCTGTACATAATGATGGGATTTGCTGTTACAAATTCATGTATGCACACAACATAGCAATACGATTTGGCCAACATCACTCCACAACAACACATCCCTCCATTCCCATCTTGCACAGCCTGGTCCCTTTCCTCTATTGATCTTGAAATTTAATTTATCCTCTTGAAGAATAACAGGAGTTTCATTATGATAGTCTTCATCACACTATAGACTTCAGCATAGCTTTGATCCATTCAAGGAAGCTTACAGTACAGTGCATCATAATAACACACAACCTTACTTATTGCTTGAATCCATTTTATAGACAAGTGACTTGTAAGAAGGCTTTCCTTAAGCAGATTTTTTTCTCTCAGGAGTATGGACAGGATGTGTATCATTTTCTATTGTACCAAGAATATTACAGTGCTAATGTAATGCACACACACACATGAACATTAATTAGAGAATAAATGAATTCAAGCTATGATTATTAATGTCAAGGATAAAGAAGAACAATTAGAACATTTGCTAAGTGTTCTCTGTATAACTCTCCAAATAAAGGCAATAACTAATGTATTGATGGAATATGTTGCAACTTAATAGATTAATTAACAATGTCAAGATTATTAATGAACACCAAAACTAACATGTTTACATTGCACAAAAGTGTGTGCACTGGAGTTTTATATCAGGTTGTTAAGATCAGAAAAGACTTCTTCCATCTACCTCTCATTAAGACAAAAAAACCTTAATTTTGTAATTTTATTTCCTTTGCATATGTACCCAGAAATTGGAGTGCTGGATCCTATTATACTGGTTTCCTTAAAGGCTGCGTGAATTAACATTTACACTAATAATATACAAAGAGTCCCTTTTTGGGGCAAAAGCATAGTGTGGAAGAAAGATAGCCTGTTCAACAAATGGTGTTGGAAAAACTGGACTGCCATTTGTAGACAACTGAAGCTGGATCCTTATCTTTCACCCTGCACAAAAATTAAATCAAAATGGATTAAAGACCTGGATATTAAGCCTACAACTTTAAATTTACTAGAAAAAGAAGTCGGGGAAACACTACACCTTATAGGAGTTGGCCGCTTCTTCCTTAATAGAACACCTATGGCGCATGCTGTAAAATCAAAACTAAATGAATGGGATGCAATTAAACTAAAAAGCTTCTGCACAGCTAAAGATCTAGTCAAGAGCATCAACAGAGAACCTACAGAATGGGAGAAAATTTTTGCCTGCTACACCTCGGACAGAGGGCTAACTAATATCCAGAATTTATAGGGAACTAAAGAAACTAAAATCCAAACTCGCAAATAATCCAATCGACAAATGGGCTAAAGATCTCAAAAGGAACTTCTCTCCCGCGGAAATCCAGAAAGCCCATAAATATATGAGAAAATGCTCTACATCATTAGCTATAAGGGAGATGCAAATCAAAACTTCAATGAGATACCACCTCACTCCTGTTAGAGCAGCAAAAAAGAAGAATACAAACAACGACAGATGCTGGAGGGACTGTGGGAAAAGAGGAACACTACTACACTGCTGGTGGGACTGCAAACTGGTTCAGCCACTATGGAAAGCAGTGTGGAGAATCCTCAAAAAATTAAGGATGGAACCACCTTATGACCCAGCTATCCCACTACTGGGAATTTTCCCAAAAGACTTAGAATCAGCATATTATAGCGATGTGGCTTCATCAATGTTTATAGCA
>PVKS010006519.1:0-77851 GCA_004027875.1 Aplodontia rufa | reverse complement strand
GCTCCGGCCCCCTTCAAGAAAATTCTAAATTGTTTTCTGAAGTGATTGTGTGAATATGCATTTCTGGCAGCAGCATGTCAAAATTTCCCACAGTGGTAGATCCTTGCTGATACCTGGTATTGTTGTCAAAATAGTTGTTTTTTGCCAACCTGGTAGGTATTAAAATAGTACCTCAGAACCATTGGAATAATATTTCTCTTTCTTACTCGTAGGGATGAGAAACTGTGTGTGTGTAGTAGGTATGTTTTTCCTTCTGAGAAGTCTGTCTTTTGAATGTTTTTCCTATTGAGTTATCTTTTTTTTTTTTTAAGCAGGCGTGTGTTGTGTTCCTAATTCTTTTTCAATTATATTTGTCTTTGTCGTGGGTCTTTTGAAGAACCAGCACTTTTAATTTTTTATTTTTTTCATGCATTCAGACATATCAATTATTTTCCTTATGAGTTTGCATTGCTACCTGTTTAGGAAGGGACCAGTGGCCCAGGAGGCTGAAGCAGGAGGATTACTAGTTCAAAACCAACCTCAGCAGCTTAGTGAGACCATGTCTTAAAAGAAAAAATAAAAAGGGCCAGGACTAGGGACATGGCTCAGTGGCTAAGCAAGGGCCCTCCAGCATGATGCTGTGTATGGGGTGTATGGGAGCAGGTGTGATCACAACCAATGATCCTATAGCAAAAGACAGGTGAATGAGAGAATAGAATAGTAAAATTATTTAATCAAAGTGTTACCTGATACAGGTGCCTTCAGAAATGAAGAACCAGAGACCTAGGGAAAACTGTCTTTGAGCTTAGGTTCCATGAAGCCGTGTGGAAATGTGATGGGATAAAAGGTGGGAGCCTGTGGAAGTAGACGGAGCAGCAAGGCCTGTTGAGATTCCTCCTGGCCACCCTCTGTAGTGTTCTCCCACTGCTTGTGGGGCAGAGCTCCTCTGGGATGAGTTTCCAAGGGAGTAGGGAGGGAGGGATTTTTCAAAATTTTATGGCTTGCTTTGGGGACAGGGGGACTTTAGTGACTGTGACTTGCCTTGGGAAGAGGACTTCTGGCTTGTATGACACTCTTTGGAGAGAGAAAAGGGCAGGAGACAAGAGGATGGGGGAAGGTTAGACCTTGCTGCTGAGGTCTTTCCAATTCTCTTTCAAAGTGCTCAGCTTGCCAAAGTGCCCTGTTTGGGGGCAACAGGTTCTGAACCCCAATAATGGTGAAAGGGGATCCTGATGACAGAGTCCTCCTCCCACTTGTCCTATAAGTCAGATTGGAAGAAGGCAAACCGCTGCAGGGAAACGTCTAGAAGAGAGCTGCTACACCACAGTGTTTTTGCACACAGCAAAAGACCTGCACCCAGGGGAGAATGTGAGGATGGACTACTGATACCCAGGAAGCTCAATAAGCCGGGAATTCTGTGGAATTGTTCACTCCAGGAGAAATAAAAAGTTGCACAAGTTTTGTAGTTGTACTATAAAGCTCAGCTCTCTAATGCTTATGTAGCTGTGATAATGTAGATTGACAGGCGATGTAACCAAAAAACTATTGCATAGTTGGGGCATGAGTGGAGGGGAGTGGTGGTGGCCAGTGAAAGGAACTGAATCCTCCAAATCTGAAAGCTGACAGGTAAGGCCTGGGTTAAAAAATCAAGGAGGGCTGGGGACGTGGTTCAGGGAGAAGTACTTGCTAAGCATGTGCAAGGTCCTGGTTCCATCCCCAGCACTGCAAAAAAGCAGACACCCCCCCCCCCAAGGGATAGTGATGTAAGTGTGTTATTTGGAGATATGAAAGTGAATACAAAAAGAATTGGTTAGAACTGGAAGAGATTGTCCTTGGGGATCAACGGGGAGAGGGCTGCTGTTTCTCAGGACTACATGCTTCTTTATATGTCCATATTTTGATAAAATATGGTCAGAATGTAAAGTTTGGGAGAGCTTGGCTTTGATTCAGGCTGGCCACTCCCTATGGGCAAGGGGACCAGGAAGGCATTGGAACAATGTCATGTCATTGCCCCATGGACTGCGATTCCCCAGACACCTCTATGTCAGCTCTGTCAGCTCAGCAAGTTATATTTAGCCTTTGGAATGTCTAGCATGTGTGGGGCGTCCTTTCATAAGGCTCCACACTGTCTTCAGAAGTGCATCTACTCAGGTGCTTTTATCTGAAATTAAATGGAATCCTGGATTTTTTTCTGTTTCAAGAGGAAATTAAATTGTAAGTTCATGTTCTTTGTCTCATCCGGTCTCAGATGTGATTCTGTCACCATAACCTACTTCTCTCCAGGTCTGAGTTTCTTAACCTAAAGAACAACAGCTGCAATTCCTACAAAAGGAACCAAAGCAGTTTTGGTTTTGAGGAAGATTTCATGCTTCAAACTTGTGTTCTTCCAGTTATGCTGGTGAAATTCATTCAATAATTTGCACCTAAAGAATAAAAATTCTGGGGCTGGTGCAGTGGTTCAGCAGTTACAGTGCTTGCCTGGCATGCTCAGGGTCGCAGGTTCGATCCCCAGCACCACGTACACAACAAAGTGTTGGAGCAAGGAGAGCCGCACGAAAAACTAAATAAAATTGATCATCTCCTCTGTCTTTCCCTTTCTCTTAAAAAAGAAGAAAAAGTTCCCAAAGAGCATTTTATTTCACAGTGCTAAGGCTGTGCTCTGACCGCACTCACCGTCTGGAGAGATGGGATGGCAGTGGTGATGGTGACGGTGGGACATTGACGAATACTGAATTACACATGGTGGCCAGCGCAGTGACACGAGAGAGATAACAGAAAGTGAGGCTGAGCATCAGGAGTGCTTGAGCTCAGCTGAAGCCTGTAGAACGGCGTAGCTGAGCGAAGAGCTGAGGAGAGAGCCCTGTGAGCAGAGAAAAGGGCTGTGCAAAGGCCCTGAGGCACTGGGAGTCTGTTGGACAAGTCGATTTTAAGATGCCTGGGAGTTGTCTAGTAAGCCCTGTCGCAGAGGAAACTGCCGTGGGGACCAAGGGACAAAGTTAATCAACAGAATTTACTTTAACTGAAGCCAAAGAAAGTATACACAGGAAGCGGGGATGGATCTACTCTGCAACAAGTAGGGAAAAGCCTGGAATACAGGGGGGGCCTTTGCGAGAGCAGCTTGGGTGCAGGGAGATGTCGTGTAGGAACGGGCTGAAGACCAGCGGTGGTGAGAAGTAGGGATGGCATGTGAAGATGAAACATGCATGTTTAATCTTAGTTAAAAATCCATCAACAGTGTCCACTGACTGTTGGATTTCCAGGTGGTGTGGACTTGGAGAAGAGCTGCTGGGCTTTGAGATGGGCCAGGGTCAGCATTGGCAAGTCAAGGGGGTAGGTAAGGCCTCCGGAAGAGGGCCTGGGGGAGTCGTTTCCCGAGGAATTTTGTTTCAGAAAGAGGTTAAGTAAATCTGAACTGAAAAGAAAAACCTGCCTCTAAGAATCTGTCAGTGACTTCCTGCGACATAGTAAGAAACGCGTATTTAGTTTCTGCCCCTGCTTCCTGGCACTCTAAAACTTATAATTTCCTGATTGATAGGGGAGTTAGCAACCTCGTTTGTTCTGGTGTAGGGCCTTTGACTCCAGTTCCTGACCGAGTGCCTAAACCCCTGAGAATTTCCTGGTGATGGCAGCGTCTTTTGTTGTAACGAGGTGACTCTCACTGGGCTCCTGGATGGTGGCTGGTCACCAGAAAGATCAGCGTGATTAGAGACTTGGAGCTTTCAGGGCCATCTTGAGCCTCTGGGGAGGAGAAAAGGGCCTTAAATTGAACTACTAATTGATCATGCCCGCATGATGAAGCCCCACAAAAACTTCCTAAACTATGGGATTCTAGAAACTTCCAGATTGGTGAACATATCCTCATTGCCAGGAGTGTGGTGCCCTGTTCCTGCCCTGGGACAGAAGATTGTGGGCTTAGAACCTGTCCAGGCCCCACCCCGTGTGCTCCTTTATTTGACTCTTCGCCTGTGTCCTTTAAAATGAACCGGAAAGCAGCAGTAGCACGAGCCTGTAATCTCAGCTATTCAGGAGGCTGAGGCAGGAGGATCACAAGTTTGAGGCCAACCTCAGCAACTTAGCAAGACCCTGTATCAAAATAAAAAATAAAAAGGGTTGGTGAAAGTCTAGTGGTAGAGAACCTCTGGGTTCAATCTCTAGCACCTTAAACAAACATATTAAAAAAAAAAACTCCACAACAACAAAAACGCCCCACAAAATGAGAAAATCAAAACTGACTGGTAAATATAACTATTTCCTTGAGTTCTGCGAGCTATTATGATAACTTACTGAACACGAGGAAGGTGTCAAGGGAGCACCTAACTTAGCTGGTTGGTCAGAAGTACAGGTGACCGCCTGGGTCTTGAGATTGGCATCTGAAGTGGGGGCACAGGTCTTGTGGGCCTGTGCCCTTTCCCCCTGGGGTCTGCATGATTTCCAGGTAGCCAGTGTTCTGATTGACATGTAAGACACCCCATTTGTGTCTGGAGATTTGGAGAATCGGTTGGAATAGAAGGAACCATCACACCCTTGGTGCCAGAAACGTGGCGGCTAGCAGAGTAAGATATTTTCTTTCCACCATCAAAAGCTGTAACTGGTTTAAATGGAACTCAAGGATGTTGGCTTAGCCTTGCATGGTCATTGTTTCATCTAGCAGAAGTTCTTTGAGAAGAACACAGCATCTTAAAAATTGGGTAACGTCAGCTGGAGGAAATGGGGTAATGTTATTTGCCTGACATTTAGTGTCACATGCCACCTGTGTGGGCGATGCCCCTTGTCCTGCAGTGTTTGAGTAGATACTGGGAGGAATCTGATCTGGCTTCACAGTGTTTTGCTCAGACATCATGTGTCGGTTTCAGGTATTTGCTGGTCTTCATTTATTCCACAGAAAACGTTTCTATTTTAGAAGAAGGTTGGAGAGCCCTTTGTTGAACTGGAAGATTCTCCCTGCGAGGATGTGCGTCACACTGTACAAGCTGCTTTTCTTGTTTGGTTTTCACTTCCGATGCCACCTGGAAAGGCAGATTTGAGCATTCGGTATTAAAAAAACAGACATTGTTAGAATCTGTTAAAATTTGCAGGAGGCTGTGGATTTGGACTGGCACCTGCACTGGGCCCAGCAGACCAAGGCAAGTGGAGTTTCGTAAGGGAGGTTCGGTTGATTTCAGGAGGCCCTGTGGCCAGTTAACCAAGCTCTAACCAGTTGGCTGTCCAGGTTGTAGCCAGTCAAGCTGTGTCTGCCTCACTTCTGTTTTCTGTAGACGCTGTTGGATGGCGTGGTTGGTTGGTGTTCTTAGAACTGGCTCTGGGTGCAGGAGTGGCCATGTTTGCTGTTGTTTTGTTTTGTCTTGCTTTGTAAAAGTAAACTCTGCCCAATTTAATGGGTCTAGGAATTTTAAGAGTTTTGGTGTACTTTTAAGTGTTCTAGGGATTTCCCTTTTAACAGTTTTGGTGTAGTTGGCAGGACATGAAGCAGAGAACCAGTGGCCCTCTCCTTTCCCTCGGAAGCAGCATAGGTGCCCCCAGAGTGTTGTGTTTGGCGGCGTCTTGCTGCTTTTGGGGATCCTGTGTAAGTTCTCTCCTGGGATCTTGATGGTCCACAGATTTTTGTTTTTGAACAGAGTTTGAGCATGGTTTTTGGTCTGCACTGGGTATGGAAGTGACAATCGGCACTGAGTGAAGGAAGTCCTGGGTGTCTGGGTAGGTCAGACCAATTGACTTGGGTTCAGTAGGAGCAAGGTGTGTCCTATTCAGAGGTCTCAGGATCTGACTGGTTAGACTTTCTCCATACCCCGCTTCTTCAAAACAAAACAAACAGAAAACCTGAACTGTGTTCATAGGTAAGTCTACAGGCAGATGGGGAATTGTGGATTCACTTGGACCCAGGGAATCTAGTACTGTACCTTCTGTAACTCCATCAGGATTAGTTTATGCTGCTAAAGGGCCCAGAACCTTGGGGTGGTTCCAAGGATCAATTAGTGCCATGAGAGGGCATCTGACCTTTTGGGGGTTTGCAGTGGCTGCCTGGGTTAGACGGAAACTGGACTAGATCCAGGGAACTTCTCCATTTGGAATCCCAGCTGGTGTCACGTATATGGATTCCCAGAACCTGCATTTTTTTTTCTTTTTTTTCTTTTTCTTTTTTTTTTTTTTAGACAAATGGGTGACCCTTCCAGAAATAACTGCAAATTACAGTGGCCACAATGATAAACAGTTTTATCCAAGCTACAACTCTATTTATTGGGTACATTAGAAGAGAAGAATAAAAAACCCCACAAGCAATGGGATGTACTTCTTCATTAGCACACAATTTTTAAACAACTAGAGAAGGGGGAAAAGAGTTGTTTATAGAAATTGAGCCCTGAGGTCAATGGGATCTGCTGCTTTCACCAATAAGGAAAGGTCAGGGTGCCCTGGTCTAACATGGAAGGTGCTGCTGCTACCCCATTTGCTAATTACCCCAAACTCAGTAATTTTGGCTAAAAAAACAGAGTTGGAAGTTGCCTGTTTGTGTTGAGAGCAGTTTTTAGTTACAGCGGCTTGAATCTCTGGAGGAAATCTATCTGTGGAGGTGTCTTCCTCTGCACCTGGAAAATTAAATCACGAAAGCTTTCTAATGAAGAAGGCAAGGACAGGTCTCTGTAGGGTCACCTTTGGCCACTTTTGTTTCAGCTTCTTCTTCTGCTCTTTGCTTTGGCTGCTGATGGTGCTCGGTCCTGACATCTGACTCTGCACAGAAATGAGGCAGGTCAGTCGAGGGAAGAGCAGGCCTGCCTTGAGTCATCCCTCTTGATGAAGCAAGTAAAACGGCCAAGGGTTGCATAAATCATCCTCGGAATGGTTTTGAGAAGGAGAAATGGAACCTTAGGAAAATGGAGGATGGTTTGTAACAAGGTCTGTCTGGGTGGGTGGAATCTCCTTCGATGAGTTAATCTTTGGAAGATTGACAATATCTGAGTCCTTTTGAATGCTCTGGGTTTAAATTAATGGAGGGGAATTCACCCTTTAATTCTGTTTTATTTTTTCAAGTGCCTTGTGCTTTAATCCACGTGATTCTATTAAGGCAATATATTTCGGAGTGGTATTTCCTGAACTCTTTCAACAGCTAACTTTGTAGCCACACACCTGTAATTCTGGCCACTCGGCAGGCTGAGGCAGGAGGATCGCAAGTTCAAACCAGCCTGGACAACTTAGCCCTGTCTCAAAAAGGGTTGGAGATGTAGCTCAGTGGTAAGGTACTCCAGGTCCAAACCCCAGACAGTGTCTCCCAAATCCCCTCCACCAAAAACTGAACAAACAAAACAATTTTTAAAATGGGTAACTCAAGCTTATTAAAGAACATATGAAAATATAAGGTGAATATGAGTGGACAGAAATGTATTAATAAACTTGCTATCTTTTCAGGAATCTGTTGAGGTCTTGAAATTGGGTTGTGTTGAATGAAGTGAGAGATGTGAAATGCCTGAGTCATTTGTAAGCCAAACACTAACTTTTTACAGGATCAATGTGACTCTGACTAGCGGGAGCATTCCCAATTATCTTTAATGATTGGGGTAGGCTATTGGAGATTGTTCTTAAGAGAAAACAGCTGTTCACTGCTTTCAGCGGGAAAATGTGGAATTGTCCTGACTAATTGGACAACATCTAGTGGCACCATGACAAGATGCGTGAAGCTGATCATGTGTGGCATTACCAGATGCTTGACCGTCTGTGTGTAACGCGTCCTGCTAAGGCACAAAAGGATGACACAGTAGATGTATCCCTTCCCTCACGGGGGTCGTAGGGAAACAGATGCATGTGTAAAGTACAAGAAAGTACAGAAGATTAGTAATTGTGTTAAATGCTGTAAAGAAAGAGCTTGTCTACTTCCTGGAGATAGATGAATGGTTGAGTTGAGCTCCTCGTCGGTCATTCTTGCTGCCACTTAGTGCTGGTCTCGTAGTTCAATGCAGGTTGTAACATCACCCTGTCGAGTGAAACAGGTAGGCACAAAGGAGTTTCATTGTGATGGGTGCCTTGCTCTGACATCTTGGGGAAAGCTCTTCACATCAAAGATGTTGCATACTCCTGGGGAAGCTTTCCCTGGCCAGCTTTATGTTAAAGTCTCCAATAGATGTCCGGTTCCAGGACATCTTTGGGGGGGCTCCCCAAAGCGGTAAGACTGGGACCCACAGTCTCGGACCCTGAAGCTCCAGTGCAGTGCAGGTGGTGAGAAAAACTCGGGGTAGTTCTTTCATAGTTTACCCAGTAAAATAGGTTTCTCTGTACCTGGACCTCTCTCCAAAAACATCTCATAAAAGAGACAATCTCGACTAACCTTTTAACTACTCTTATCAACCTTCCTACTTGGAAAGCTTCCATGCTACCGGAGAACAGACTATTTCTAGAACACAGTCATATCTCACCGATAGTAGCAATTGAGTGAATCCCTCTGTACACATTCAAATGGTCTTTCATGTAGGAGAATTGTACCATCAGAAGTTTCAACGATCTTCCCAGGGTTATGGGAAACCAACAAGTATAAACCATTTTGGCCATTTTAGAATTGTCATCGTTCCAGTATCTTTTTATAATGTATACATTTTGTCCACTGAGAATGAGAGTGTAGATGAGAATACCTGAGCGCCACCTCACAGTTTTGAGAAAGTCTTCATAATACAACTCTTTCAATACCTAGCTTTTGTATACTGCAAAAAAGAAAAAAAAAAAAAAACACCGAGATGTATCCTTAGCAGAATCTGCTTATGGTCAGACATTAATCTGAGATCAGCACTGTCTAAGTAGCAGTACAAATGGCTGGCAAGGAGTTCCAGTCTACCACTCGTCATCTGCACACGTGGACGATGTGAGAAGGACTTATTTACCAGTCTGCCTTTTCTTACACTATGTTTCTTCTACGAGAAATCTTGACACTTGTTTTCCCTGCTTTAATGTAATCTGGTCACTGGCTACTAGACTGCTTACTAGCTGTTTCAGTTATCTTTCCATTGCTGTGACCAAAATACCTGACAAGAAACATTTAGTGGAGGAAAAGTTTATTTGGGGCGCATGGTTTCAGAAGTCTCGGTCCAAAGATGACTGACTCTCTTGATCTGGGCCCAGGTGTGGCAGAATGTCATGGCTGAAGGGCACAGCAGAGGAAAGGTGCCTGTCTTACAGCCAGAAAGTGGAGAGAAAGGGGAGAAGGGGCCCTGGGGAAGATGCACCCTTCCGGGGCATGCCCGCATCGACTCACCTCCTCAAGCCGTGCCCCACCTGCCTACTGTCACCACCCAGTTAGTCCCTTCAAACTGGATGGGCTGAGGAGGTTGCAGCTCTCACAACCCCGTCCTCAGTTCTGAACATTCCTACAAAGCACTGGCTGAACGGGGAAGAGCTGTAGCTGCTAATAATTATTGTTGCGTGTGAATAAATTGGTATTGTAGAGACAGTTACGAGAGAACCAATGAATGGGCTTCTCAGGTAAAGAGGACAGATGCCTCATTTGGCTTCCGCTTTAGTTTCTGGCTGCCTTGGTTTGTGTGGACCTTGTCCACAGAGTGTACTCCAAACTCCTGGTATCATCTCCCAAGTCTTAATTGTCTCCCTGGAGACAATTACTTACATGTCTGTCTTACATGTCTCTGTGCAGCCATCGGCTGAATGTTAAATGATCTCTGCCTGGAATAAGAATTCAAAGCCATGGTCAAAAGGATACTGTAATCTACAGGTGATGGGGAACCTAGGATGATGGTTACTGAGATGGGCGCTGATGACACTAAATAAAATTTGTGCAGGTGGTGGGTTTAGACTGGGCACCTGCGTTGGGCCCAGCAGACAAAAGAGATACAGTTTAATCATAGTAATTGAGCTTTGGTTGCAAGTGGTCCTGTAGCCAGTTAGCTAAGCTCTTGTCAGCTGACTGATGGCTGTAGTAGCCAATCAAGAGCGTTTCTATGCCTCGGTTCTGTTTTCCTGCAAATGCCATCAGATGGCATTATTAATTGGAATTCCCGGAACCTGCTGTGGTTCTGGGAGCTGCCTGATTGGCAAATTGTTTTTGTTTTTGCCTGACTTTGCTTAAGCCAACTCTGCTAAGTTTTACTTATTTTGTGGTACTGAGGAACTGACCCCAGGATCTAGGCAAGCGTTCTACCACTGAGCCTCACCACCCCAGCCCCAACGCTACTGAGTTTAATGGGTCTGAGGAATTTTCCTAACAAATCATGTAATAGTAACTTTAATTACTTTGAATTGAAATTTGTTGGACACCTAAGTATAGACAAAGCCTAAGATCTGATTGCGCTGATGCCTGAAATCTTACTAAAGCTCAAGACTATAGAGTTCCCATAGGCGAGTGTCCAGTTATACCAGGGAGTTCACTAGAAAGTGTTTGAGAGAATAAATCTGAGACTTGAATGGCTGATGGACATACAAAAAGATTGTAATCCCCAAAGTGAGTGGCATCATCCATTCCTATATTCATAATCATGTATATTCCTGAAAAGCTTTTTAGAGTCAGCCCCTAGTTCTTTTAGTTTTAAGTTTGAATTTTTCCAAATAAAATGTGAAACCAAGGGGCTGGAGCAGTGGCTCAGCGGTTGGAGCACTTGCCTGGCATACGTGAAGCCCTGGGTTCAAACACCCAGCACCACATACACAATTAAGTGTTGGAGAAAGAAGCCACATGAAAAAATAAATAAAATGTATTATCTCCCTCTTAAAAAGTAAATGAAAAGTGAAGTAAAAGTGTGAATCAGGAAGCCCTCACTCACTTTGACATATTTATTAGCCTGTTAACAAAATATAAAATATTTAGCTGTATTAAAATTTATTTAGGCAATTTCTATAAGAAAAATAGGTTTATTGTGAGTCAGAAACTAACTGGTTTCTGCTTTTCTCATTGAAACAAGTCTGGTTTTAAAAGAGCGGAAGTTTCTTGGAGGCCATGTAATTTGTAGTTAAGAGTCTTGACCACCTTCCTCTGGGTGATAAATGACTTCAATGTGGAACTTACCTTCATCTGCACCTGTATGGAATAGGGTGGGCCTTAATTTTTGACAGACAGTTCAAGTTTTAAGAGCATGAAGGTTCTTAGAAAAGATCATTCAGGAGGGCGTTTACCATGTGCCTTCCGAGTCTCACTCTTCCTGGATAAAAGTTCTGTGCTCATGGAGCTTGAAGATCACTTAAGGAGTTAAATCTAGGACAGGAGCTCAAATTTGCACTGCAGATCCCCTTAAATGTGGCAGCTGGGCATCATTTTAATGAAACAAGTTTGAAACATTTTGCATCCCTTTATCACAGCTTTTTGTCCACTTTGCCCTTGAGAATGGAGGCATCTGCTCGAGGACATTAGTGCTCAGACCTCCGTCTTTGAAGTCCTTGCCTGCTTTTAGTGTATTATCTGCAACTTCTGTCCAGGCCTGGAGGTTTGGAATCAGTGGCTTCTGCTCCTGGATGTCTTTCTGGCCCCTTCCCCTCACCAGAGAAAGCTCTATGCACAACTTGGCTTAGGGCTCAGTTTGGGGCCTCAGGGTGCAGACACCTGTCCTGTGGGCTCGGCTGGCACAGGCAACTCCAGCTGATGCTTCTAGGCCTCCCCTGCTCTTGCTCCCTTTGGTGTAGCAGCCAAGCAGCCTTTGGGAGGTGAGGGGACTGGAATGAAGTGAATTCATTTTTCTCTTTGAAAATAATCCCCACAGCTGTGGGCTCAGAGCTCCTGATCAGAAGGATGGCACCTGTCCCATGGCTGGGGCTCCTGGTGTCTGTGCCCCAACTGTCATAGCAGGGCACTCCTCAGACCTAGGATTTTGAAACCACCAGGACATAACCAAAAAAAAAATTCAAATGAGAAAACTAAAGGCAGAAGGAACCTCAGTGCCCACTGGATGCAGAGATGGCCTCACTGGCTTGTCACTTAGGTGAGCCCTTTCTATCAAGATAAAGGGGACCCTGAGACATGATCCCCATGCCTGGCCCTTCCCCAGGCGATGTGAACCCTCCTCTAGAACCTCTCAGTGCTCTTGTTCTGGGCTGGTCTCCAATGAGGCTCACGTGCATGTGGGAGATTATGTAGCAGGTATAAAAATGTTGTGATATTACATAGTGTTTAATTCACCATCCTAATTACTTCAGTGCCCCAGTCGAGAGGTGTCCAGTCAAATCAGTGCAGCCATCACCACCATGAAACTCTAGAACTCCATCTTCCTAAACTGAAACTCTGTACCCATTAAATAGGTAACTCCCCTCTACCTCAGCCCCTGGCAACTGCCCTTCCATTTTCTGTCCTTGTGAATTCTGGTCCTCTGGGTTCTTCCTCCAGATGGAATCATGCAGAATTTATCTTTTTGTGTCTCTGGCTCATTTCATGTAGCATAAAGTCCTTACGACTCTTGGGGAATATTATCTAAGGCTGAATAATAATCCACTGCATATGCATCCCACATCGTTTCCCATTCATTCTTTGAGAGACCCTTGAGTTACTTCTACTTTTTGGCAATTACAAATAATGCATCTATGAAGATGGGTGTACAGATGGCTGTTCATGTCCCTGCTTTCAGTTCTTTGGCATGTATACCCAGGGTCATGGAATTCCACATTACATTTTTTTTTAAAAAAAAAAAAAGAGAGAGACAGAGGGAGAGAGAAAGAAGCAATTTTTTTTATTTAGGTTTTCATGTGACTTTCATTCCTCGGACACTTAGTTGTGTACGTGGTGCTGGGGTTTGAACCCGTGTACTCATGCATGTCAGGCAAGCCTCATACCTGCTGAGACACTGCTCCAGCCCCTCCATATCACATTTTGAGAATACCTTGACCTTTGCCTCTGATTCTTGGTCCTTCCTGACTTTGGTGAATCTCACTGTGCATGGAGGGCTGCGCTCTGCTGGGGCTATACCCCCCAGCCCTGAGGTCCCTCAGCCTGGCTCCAGTTGCCCTCACTTCTCTTCCCATTTAGGTGGAGTGAAGAATTGAAAGGGAACCGAATGAAGCTTTTTAAAAGGAGCACTGCAGTTCATTGAAAGTAAAATAAAAGTTGGCATGACATTTTCAGGCTTATTGCTAAGTCTTATATTTTGGATTTCATGTAGTTTTGTTTTCCATACCTGAGATCTGGGTGGAATGATTCAAGTTAATATGGCTTTGGAGGATCTTTCTAACATGTTCTTAATTCCATATGCATTCAACAGCGGTGTTGGGGGAGAGAATAGAGTATCAGGAGGTGGGAAATACATGTATTACCTGGATGACCTTCGCCCTTGGTTTCCTGTTCTGTGAACTTGAACTAATACGTAACTAATAATAAGAACGTCACGAGTGATTAGGGAAAAGAATCTGAACTATCCGGAGCAATGCTTCGCTGCTGGATTATTTGCCCTTCCCTGTTTGTTATGGAATGGGTGGAAGCTGTGTGTGGTCCTCAAGAATTTTTTGAAATGTTTTGCAGGAACCCTGTTTCAAGGTCTGCCGTTTGTTCTCAACTTCTGAAGGGTGAAACTGCAACACCGGGAAGGGCTTGGGCAGAACGCAGGAGCTGGGCTCCAGTCCCACATGCATGATTAACTGCCACTACTGAGTGACACCCCCCAAGTCCCCACCCAACTTTTCCTTCAGGCTCTGGTTCCTCACCTCTCATCCCTCTGGCTTCTCGTGGCTCTAAAAGGCAGCAGCTCCAGAGTGTGCGCGCCTGCTGTGCTGACTGCGGACAGCGGAACAGAGCTTGCGGAAGATGGAGTTCTCTGTTGAATGCAGTCACTTTCGAACGCTGATCTTTTCCCATGAACGCTGTTCTCCTCTCCGTAGGCGGTGGATACATCTCAGTGGTGTGGAAGTGAGCTGAAAGGTTGAAAAGCTCAGACAAGGCTGTCTGATGCTCTGAGATCCCCTTCTTCAGGGCCAGGTGGGGACCAGTGTTTCCTGATACCAGCTTGGTGCCAAGTCTTCGTCTAGCCCAGAATTCCAGTACCTGTGAGGAGTCCACACCCCGAGTCCCTCTTTCTCTGGGACCATTCACATGCAGACAGGGAAGGTGGGAAGGGACCATGAATGCCACTTTTGCTTGCTCGGAATTGGAATGAAGCCATCTGCAAAGAATTAGATAGGGAAACCTGCTTTGCCTACCTCAAGACTTGGCCACTGTGTACAGGTGACCTTGTCTGTCTTTACTTTTTAGTTATCAGTCTTTACTTCCTCCAAGGAATAACAGCTAACTTGTCTTTTTCTTCCAGTCTATTTAGAAAACAAACACAGAAAATAAAAGATTGCTTATGAGCTCTGCGGTGTGCCACACGTTCCACAGTGCTTTCCCCTCCTTGCATTCATTCTGCAGGTCAAGATTTTTCAGGTCACTTGCTGCCCCTGTTTTGCAATCTGAGGTCTAGTGTGGCCGTCTGATTTGCCAGCTGTTGGTAGCAGAGCCCAGGTTTCTTGTCTTTCGTCATCCTGATCAGTCGGCAGAGCTCACTGCAGGAGTGTTCACGGGCATCCACACATACCTGATAGAGAGGCCTGTGGCAGAGAATTCGTCCTTACCTTCAAGACGTTCCAGCCCATCGGGTCTGAAAGGGAAGAGGATGGAGTTCAGGGTTGCGGCTCTTTGCCAGTATTCACCCATCTAGTGGATGAAGGAAGAGCTGTGAACTCGGAGGTTTGGGGATGTCTCTGAATTAAACGTGTGTGTGTTGCTTACTCTTCCTGATTCTGGCACTAGGGAAAGGTGACAGTTTTTAAGCAACAGTTTAGATGCTCCTTAGAGCTCCAGGCTCTCCATCGTATAGAAGCATGACACCTTGTCTTTGCAAGCTGTTTCACACCATTGTTAGGCCTGAAAAGACCGGAAACGTTGCCTAACGTTATTTCTGATCTTGTGGGCTTGTGGTTTTAGGGTTACATTTTTGCAGCAGATCATTGGAAGGAAGGGCATGGGCTGACCCAGGACCCTTTGGATATAGGAGTTTTAAAGATAAGCGATATTCTTAGAGAGTAGACTCTACTGTGGTTTGTAGAAAATAAAACTTCTGGAAAAAGCTTTTAGTTTGTGTACCTGGGAATGTCTTTGTATATTTCCTCAAGTTCTGGATACCCTGGCAGAGTTTTGGAAATCTGTCAGAATGGTATTCAGAATGGTGCACAGGTCATAGAACCTGATTTCTATAGTTTTTTTTTTTTTTTTTTAAGTGGCTCATCCCCTGTACTCTCAGAAGGGAGTGGCTGTGACTCGCAAGGCCAGGAATGCAGGGGTTGTGTTGTCAGAATCTGAACTCTGGCCCTGGGCTCTCTAGGTGCTGTTTTGCCAGATCACACTTGTTGGCTAGAAGTGACTGCTGGCCAGAGGAGCAACCGGAAGACGGCTTGATTGTTTGGATGATGACTCCGTTTGTCATGGGAGCCTGTTTTTTTTCTTTTTTAAAGACATAAAAATATTGTTTTCACTGAGGAAATTGTTTTGCACACACACATCTGAGTGTTTATCTGGGAGGTAGTCTGGTAACCGAAGAGGTTGGTTGTGAGGCTCTGGAGAAGGTGAGAACCCTCTTTGGAGTGTTTGGCTTCCTGTCTCGAAGCTGGAGGAAGCCCTGTCAGGTCTCCAGATACTGTGAAAGAGGATGCTGGGCACTTGGCCCCTTCACGACTCTCTGGTTGTAGTATTTTTCCCAGAGCTTCTTAATAATGGTCGAGTACTCCTGGAAGCTGGTAGACTGGGCTGTGAACCAGAACAGGGATTATGCTCTCAAAGTTGGAGGGGGGAAAAAGTTGAAATGGGTCAGGTTTCCAGATTCAGGCTTGGCTTAGGGTGGGGCTAATGTGTTGCTGTCCTTTGCTTTCCTGGAACAACTCTTACCATTTATCAGCTGCAGATTTACTTACATCTTAAAAAGAGAGAGAGGGACAGTAAGAGAAAGAGAGAATCAATTTTATTGAGTTTTTCACATGGCTTTCATTGCTCTGGCACTTCATTGTGTACATGGTGCTGCAGTTGGAACCTTCGTCCTTGCGCATGCCAGGCAAGTGCTGTAACTTCTCTTGCCAGATCTCTTCCCTTAAACCAAATGATCACATTCTAGGTTAACATAAAGTTTGTACTTAAGTTTGAAGAGGTATTTGTGGGGCAGCTTGGAACAAAAATGTGGTGGTATATTCTTGATTAGTTTGCAACAACCCTTATAGGACTCTTACAGTTCTTTTTAGGGAATCTGAAAGCATTTCTCATAGAGCGTGAGATAACAGACTTGTCATAGACGCACAGCCCTTTACTGCTGTGTGTGTAAGATGATGAAAATACTTGCAAATGTGTGTAAACAAAGGCTTGAGCTCTTTTTCTGTTTTTAGAGATTATAATTTATCCTAAGCCTCCACCTCTTTGCTCCTGCTGTTCCTGGTACAGGCGTTCTAAGGTGCTGGAGTTGGAGCCAGAGTCTGTGGAAGGAAGTGTTCCCTGTGTCTCTGGAGCAGTTTATGGCTTTGGTTCTTACTTGTGGGCACCCTGCTGCATATAAACAACCAGCTATCTTTTTTTTTTTTTTTTAAAGAGAGAGGGACAGTGAGAGAGACAGAGAAAGAGAGAAACAACTTTATTTAGTTTTTCACATGGCCTTTGTTGCTCCAACACTCAGTTGTGTACGTGGTGCTGGGGTTTGAACCTGGGTCCTCGCACTTGCCAGGCAAGCGCTGAAACCACTGAGCCACTGCTCCAGCCCCACCAGCTATCTTTTAAAGTAACGGATCTTCCCTTTTATAAGGTGGACCTGCAGCCCTGAGGGTGCACTGGCCTTGAGTTCTAAATGGCGTCTGGGGAGGTGTTCTCCTAGGTAGTGGTGGTCAGAATCAGTCACAGGATGACAACTCTCCATGACAGTTCTCACGGATTGTCATGGGGGAGGCTGAGAATCGGATGCAAAACTTTCCCGCCATGTGCACTGGTGTGGCGCATGCTTGAGAAGCTACTCTAGACAAGTGCCAATAACTTTGTGGTCACAGCCTGCTTAGAATTTGGCTAGATTGTCACCAATCGCATTAGCAGCAGTCATGGCCGCACCACTCCCATGGTCTTGCAGAGTCTCATGGTTCTCACTGCTTACTCATTTGCTCTTTGCACCTTCTCTTGCATGTCTTCCCATGACCTTGACCTTGAGGTGAACGTAGTGCTGTGGTTTGCCCGGACTTGATGCCTCTTGCCACTTATTGGCAGCAGTTTACACACCTTATGTTTTGGCCAGCACATCCCACCTCCAAACAAGTATATTCTCCTGCTGTAGCAAAAGATGTGCTGCACCTTCGCCAACGTTGGGTACCGCTCTGATGGTCTCGTGGCGCGCTTCTGTGAACTGTGCACTAATGAAAAACACAAGTGGGCCAATCTCCAGACTAGGGGCGGACTGTTCTGTTTAAAATTTATTTTAAAGCCTTTAATCAAAACCTTGACTATTCCCGGAGTTTATTTGGTTTGCATGTGTAGTATTTAAGGAATCGATCAATGACAAGGGCCGACTATCTTTGGGAGTGAAACAAAATCATCAGTATAGTATTTTAGGACTGTTTCCAGTCATAACTTAGTTCTTTAAATTAGAAAACAAATGTAATAGTGCTTCCTCACATGATTTTATAAGTAAATGCCAGTTATAAAAAAAAAAATAGGCAAAATAAAGCTGAAAGAAAAATCCGTTGCAGAATCCGCTTCAGCCATGACTTATATATGAATTCCCATCCAGTGAATAGGACTGGGGCACTGCTGGGGTCACCCTGCTGGGATGAGCTGGTCCCTTAACAAGCCCTGGCTGCAAGTCCAAGCATTGTGGTGAGAGGCTGCTTTGGGGACAACTGCCCTGGTTGTGAGTGCCAGCCCCTACCCCACTCTCCCGGTGTGACCTGCACCGGCTACGGAGCCTCCAGGAGCCTTGGGGATAGAGCCATGCCCACCTGCAGGAATTTTGAGGAAAATGAGGCGTAAAGGGACATGGTGATATGGCAATGCCTGGCGTGTTACATGTGACCTGAGTGTGCTGGCTATGGAGTGGACTGAAGCCCCCCGTGTTCCGGTGGGCACAACGGGTGACAGTATTCTAAAGGATAGAATAAAAGGGTTGCTATCCCCCCCTACTCCATAAGACTCTTTGGAATTCCTTTTCTGACTCTTCCTCCTCAAAAGAGTAGATGAGAACAGCTCTAGTATGCTCCATTAGGGAGGACGGAGCTTTGCCCATCTTTCCTAATGGAGCATACCATTAGGTTAGACTATTCAATGATATTTCTGAAGTGCTAAGTGAATTTTAAATGGCAAAGGAGAATAAGAAAATAGAAATAACAATTTAAAAATCTTCCAATGATTATTGAACGCTTAGCTATCACAGGGGTCAGTTTCTAATTTTAAGGTGTAATTGTCACTTTCAGATGTTCTCCAGGCATGCGAGTATGCCAACGTCACATCCTTGGAGTGCTTTCTAAAGGCCATGTGTCCCTGGCCCATGCCCTGGCCAGTTGGGTGTTAGCAAGTCCTTGCTGAGGTTAGTCCCAAATCCGCTGCCTCTGGTGTCCTTCTGTTTGTTTTTTGTACCAGGGATGGAACCCAGGGGCACTTAACCACTAAGCCACATCGCCAGCCCTTTTTATTTTGAGAGAGGGTCTCACTAAGTTGCTGAGGCTGGCTTTGAACTTGTGATCCTCCTGCCCCAGCCTCCCAAGCTCCTGGGTTCACAGGCATGCGCCACTGCACCTAGGACTTCAGGACACACTCTCGTGCTCGTGTTTCTGCTGCAGGTCTGTCAATCCTGAGATTGGCACTCCTGCGGAGGCCTTCTGTATTTTGCATTAGTTCTTTGACTAATGAGACAGGTACTTTTTTCCTAAGTGTAGGCTGGTGTATTCTATAGTGTTCTCCTAGGCACACTTTAGAGAACAGCTCTACCCAATCAAAAAACCTCTGCTTACTTGTACAAAATAACAGGATAGACCCTGCGACTCTCATCCTTGGCCGCACAGACCAGAGGCTGACGAGCTGCCAGTCACTGTCTCGGGCCATACCCCAGACCACTGGCCTCTGTGACATTAGACTTTCCAAAGCTTTCTTGGGGCTCTGTGACTCTGCTAGGGTTGAGAACCGGGTGGAACAGCTCACAACTCATCTGCAGACAGGTGGGAAAGTTGCTGATCAGGACCCAGAAGGCCTGAGCATATGGGAGATGGTTTGAATTGGGAGCAGTTGGGGAAGGATTATGTCCCTTCATCGTGCTAAAAATGAGGGGGGCCTTCTCATCACCTTTAGTCCTGGTTTAAGGAGCTGTTTTTAGATGACGGAGCAGCCCTAATTGCTGTCCCCACCCTCAGGTTGGCATTGGCGAGTCAGGGATCCCCTGTGAACCGAGACTCCTGAACAGAGGCCTGAGGTTGGCCAGATTCCACACAGCTCTGTCTTCAGCCTACTCGCTTCCTGCCACTTCCTGTAGAGAACGGGCATCTTCCTGCTTATCTTGTTTTATCTGGTCCTTGCCATGGCCAGAGAAGATTATTATCTTCATTTTGCAGATAAGACAGTCTGAGCTGGAGCGAGGGATGTGTCTAAAGAGAGTGGTCCGAGGACCTGCTCTGCGTAGAAGAGGGGGCAGGTGCATTCCGCCTCTCTGGAACTCTGGAGGTGCAAGAAACTAGAGATGAAGCAGCAACGGGTCGAGAGCCTGAGGGATGAGGGAGAAGAAGATCCTAGAACAGTGGTCCTGGGTCTTATGCATACATCAAGTCCTGGCAGAGCCTGTGATATTGCTGGTGCCCAGGAAGCACCCTGGACCCATGAAGTCAGGCTGCAGGGCGGAGCTCCAGCCCTTGCATTGCAGCCAGAGGTGGGGAAGCCCTGCCCTAGTAGAGGCCAGGAGTCATTAAAGCAGCCGGATCCAGGAGGAAAGGGATCAGGGACATGAACAGAGCACAGTCCTCCCTTCCGAGCTGTTAGGAAAGGAGCAGAGGAGGTGGCAATGGGACACTGGGGTGGAAAAGGAGATGCAAGCGTCTGAATCGGCAGGGAGGTGGATACCAGGTAACCCACTTGGAATCTTCTATACCTAGAGCAGTTTGTACCCCACAGTCCTTATTTCCCAGCTTGAGAGGGCTTGACGCAGGGTGTTGGGGAGCTGGAGGACTCAGGTGGAGGTTTCTGGGGAAACTTGAATAGCCCATGTTGCTTCACCATGCATGTGAGGACCACCCAAAGTGGCCAGGCCCCCACCTGCACAATAGGACCTGAGGTTAGGGGTAGGGGCTGCGGTGCCTGGGGACCTGGTATTAAGGCAGCCCTGTCCTCACCAGTTCCTGATTGGTGGATGATGGATGTGATAAGAGTGGGATTAGCTATTTCAGGAACTTAGCAAATCAGCATTGTGTTCATGTGGACAAAGAGGAAGTTATCAGGAGTGGACTTTCCAGTTTCCCTGTGAAAAGCCAAGCCCACCCCCACAGAAACGCTAAGGAGTTCACCCTTTCTGCAGGGTTTTTTTTTTTTTTTCTTTTTTGGTCACCTCAATAATTAGCATAATCTTTGATTGGATAAGTGTTTCCTCCCTGAAATGTGCCCTTTGCTCTACCTAGATGAAGCCAGGGCAAGAGGTAAAATAAATAGCAATGTTAATGACCAGCAGATAGAGATTGCTTATAAAATCCACTTTGGGTCCAGAAAGATCTACTGGGTGAGAGGGTCAATCATGGGAGGGTTTGGGGAGCCAGGGTTTTGTGCATTTAAAGTTCCTTCTGGGCCGATCCCGTCCCTGGACTAGGCAGTTTATTAGCTTCTGAGGACCACAAACTGGTAAAACATCAACGTGACAGTTCTGGGGTACACAAGTCTAAAACTGGAGTGTCAGCAGAGTTGTGCTCCTTCTGAAACCTGCACGGGGTTCTCCCTTGCCTCTTCCAGGCCTCTGGTGGTCGCTGACGATCTTCGCTTCTATCCATCCAGTGTCAACCTGTCTTCGTTACCACGTGGCATTTTCCCTGTGCGTCTGTCTTCATATGACCATCTCCTCTTTTTATATTTTTATATATAAGTAATTTTTTATTAAGGAACCGAGTTACGGTACAATCGTAAACGCATATAAAGTGACAATGTGATATGCATTTGTTTCCTGTTGAGGACACCATTCATCCTGGATTAAGGGCCGAGTCTGTTACAGTGTAGTATCAACTAACATAGGTTTTTTTTTTTTTCCTATTGTTAACTAACAACAGCTGCAATGACCCTATATTTTTGAAAATTAATAAATTTTAAGATGTGAGTCTTGAACCCCTGGGCTCAAGTGATCCTCCCACCTCTGCCTTCTGAGTTGCTGGGACCTCAGATGTGCACCATTATGTCTGGCAATGACCCTATTTTTACATTCACGCTTGGAGGTATTGGGGTTTGGAGCTTCAAACATACCCTTTCAGGGGACATGCAGATTAACCTGCAGCAGGCAGGTGGACCCGGGGCTTTGTGCACATTTAATTTCCAAGGAGACCTTTGTGAAGGGCATTGTCCCCGTTGTACATGCCAGGACGCTTAGACTGGTGGAGGTGAGGGTGCTTACCCTAGCTACACAGCTAACAAGGGATAGAGTCAGGACCTGAACCCAGGATTTGGACTCCAGAGCAACATCAACTTCCCTACTTGAGGCCAACCAACTAGATTCTTTTGAGCTTCCTGTGGAACAGAGTCCATAAGTCTTTTTTTCTTTTTCTTTTGTATAGGGGGTTAAACCTGGGGCTTCTTAGCCAGTGAGTTACATCCCTAGCCCATTAATTTGGGATAGGGTCTTGCTAAATTGCTGAGGCTGCCCTTGAACTGGCGATCCTCCTGCCTTAGCCTCCCGAGTCACTGGGATTACAGATGTGTAGCACTGTGCCTGGCTTCTATCTTTCAGATAGAAGGAGAGTGGGAGAGAGAGAAAAAAATCAATTTTATTTATTTTTTATCTGTTTTTTTTTTTTTTTTTGACACTTAGTGGTGTGTGTGGTGCTGGCGTTTGAATCTGGGTCCTCGTGTACCCCAGGCAAGCACTGTAACTGCTCAGCCACCGCTCCAGCCCCTTGCCTCACCTTTCTTGAAGAAAACATGAAGTTAGATCTGTTGAGATGATGAGATTGAAGATTTTTCTTAAATTTTCATTCTTAGGGCTCTAACAACTTAAACTTCTGTTTAATGGAGTAAGGAGGAGGTTTTCAGATCTTGGTTCTTCAACACCCTGCCTCTTATGTCCTCAGCCTTACCTGACAAGGACGTTTGCCCCTTCTGGTGGCAGGCCTTTCCAGCATGTGAGGGCTCTGAATGTTAAGAGCCCAGGTCATGAGATGGCAGGCTCTGTGCTAGTGATGGCCTGGCTGCATCATGACCATTACGCTTATGTCTGCAGAATAAATGTCAGAAACCCTTTGCAAACCAGTACGGTGCGCTGGCTCGTCTCAGGTTCCAGAATCTGGAAGCCTGTAACAACCTTTCCTAAATGGGAAGCTTTGAATAATCAGATTTCAAGATCAGAATTTCCAGTAAAAAAGTCTTTGTAATAATGAGATTTCCACAGATCTGTAGAGGAAAATTGCCCTTGCTGGGCTGCCGCCACTCATCTCATTAAGTTTTAATTTTATTTGATTTTTTTTTCCTCCCTAATTACTGGTTGCAAGTTTGCTTTTTTGCCATATGTTCTCTTCCCACAAATGTTGGTGGAAATGCCTGTTGGGGGTCAGAAATGGCAGATTTCCTAAAGACTGGTGACCACTAGACAGCGTGTTGTATGACACTAGCCAGCGCGCGGTATGTTCCCGCCATAGAGACAGGGCAAGCTGTCACTGTCCTCTCTCCCCTTGTTACTTGAGTTTGTCAGGATCCGCGTGTGGTTCAATCCTGATCTGTGCTTTTCTGGGACCTGAAAAAGGAGACAGGTTCTGTGCCGTACCAACTGGCAGCGTTTTGCAGACTGATGATGTTGGCTGTGGGCAGGCAGAACGTGGGCAACAAGCTCCCATTTGCAGCCACGTTTCCGTGGGGCAGAGCCCTTCTTCTGGGGAGTTGGCACGTTCCCCTTGCCTCCCGCTCGCTTTGTGGCTCTTATTCTACGTCTTGAGATTGATGTTTAAAGTCCCACCTGTATGGCTTTCCAGAAAAGTCTCAGTATCTCAGGACACGTTTTGTTCCTGTGGAGACTATACTTTTTTTTTTTTATTTTTAAACAAAGAAAACTATTTAATCCTTGCAATAAATTTTGTTACCGAAGCATGTATCTTTTGTCTGGCTCAAGATTAGATTAGTGAGGCGCTGCAGCAGATCCGATCTGTGGAACCGTTGCTATGTTGCAAGTCACTGGAGGAGAGTGACAGATGGCAGGCTTTGAGTAATCGCATTTCAAGATCAGAAACACAGTGAACAGAACCCCAGGTACTTAGCATATTGGAAAAACAGCTTCCTTTCAGTGAGCTGAAAGGACTCAATTCTTTGAATTTATAAGGTTCGTTAAACAAATATTTATTGAGGGCCCAACAAGAGCCAGGTATGCCAGGCTTTGGGACAGAAGAAGGATCACAGCCCTTGCCCGTGAATCTATCCCCTCAAGCATGCGCTTAAGAAAGCTTCTGTAGCTTGTAAACATCCCAAGTTGTAGCAAATTAGATATAATTGGATGCCTGAAAACACTGTTATTGAAGATAAATGTTGACATAGAAGTCGGAAGAGAGTACGGGTTTTGCCCTGAAGGGTTGTAAACCATCGGTGCCAATCGCGGGTGCACTGAACGGTCTTTTGTTGGTCCTGCGTGCCTTCTAAACTGATGGGACCCAGCATGGCCTTGCAGACTGCACTGTACATACTGTCTCTGGGGAAGGACTAATCATTTGAAGTATTTAAGCATCCCTCATGCATAGTGGGTGTTTAATAGATGCTTTTTTTCTCTTCTAATTGCATGTGAATTACTTTTTAGAAATGCACGTAACTTGGTGAGCCTCACGAAACAGGCAGTCTCATTGCTTTTCAAGATCTCTTGCAGTTTTCCAGGCTCCCAGGGTGGGGGTAGGGGGTTCCTCCCACACGAGGAGCTAAAATCTACCAGGGAGCGCTGTCTTTCGTTTTGCACTTGAACCCAATGGTACGTCTTTGTTCACTGACTCTTTTGACTCTCGTATTGATTTCCATTTTGCAAAGGAGGGTTCTGTTGCCTTATTTTTCTGCTTACCAAATGCCTCCAAGCTCCATTTCCTGCCTTTAATTATGTACAAGACCATTAAACAGAAGTGTGGCTTGCAAGGTGGAGGTGGCGGGAGTGTGGCTTGGGCAGCAGGCTGCATTTGTGATGAAACCTGGCCGACAGCCTGTGCCACGTGCTGTGAGCGGTCTCGCTGAACAGGTTTAACAGCCCTTCTGCAACTGTCTCTGAGCGTGACATGAGAACTCTTTGTATTTCATGTTCAATCTTGTATTTTTTTTTCCTTCCAATCCTCAGTATCTCCTGTGTGGGAATTGAAGAGTCTAAATTTGTGGCCAGTTAGAAATTGAGGCTACAAGAACACACACCAAGTTGTTATTAATAAGTGACAAGATATAAAATAAGCCTGATTTTTTTCTTTTTTTTGTGTGTGTTTTTATGTATTTCCAAAGTTTCTACAATAAAGAGGATTAACCTTATAATTTAAAAAAAAATCACATTAGGGAGACAAAATAACACTCAGCCTTATTTCCTCAGGAAGGATTTTGGAAAAGATTCTTTTAAAAAACATTTTTTTATTAAGGAGTTGAGTTATTGTACAATCAAAAATGCATATAGAGTAGTAATATGATATGCATTTGCTCCTAAAACAGAGTTACCAGCACATCGAAGATATTCTTTTTAACTGGTTCTTTTTGTGATTTGAGGGGGTACAGGTAATGCCTGTTGGGTTTGTTAAAATTGAGACTTCGAATTATGATTCAGTCTTGAGCAGAAGTCTAACCTCTGTCTATGCAGGCACCAGAGTGCATCATGGGACTGTGCAGATTCTTGTCCCATCAAACGGAGGAATCAGCTGAGGCGTCTTAGCTCCCCTGAAGTAGCACGAGGTGACCTCCGTTGTTTGCACCATGGGGTTATAACACCACTTTTTCTATTTGTCTAAGTTTCAAGGATTGGAGATGGTTCTAGTCTGTGGATTAGGGGTTTCTGCTCCCTAAGGGAGGATGGTTAGGAATTAGAATGAGAGGCAAGGAGGTAACTGGGAAAACCAGACTGAGTAGGAAGGGGGCTGTGGCACAGGGGGACAGAGCCCTCAGGAGTCCAGTTGCTAATACCTAGAGCAGCTGGGTCCTCTTTCATGGCCTTGAGAGGAGCCAAGAATGGCACAGCAGGGTCCGGGGAAGAGCTGCAGGCAGTGTTGGATCGGCCAGGGCTTGGCAGTGGAGGTGGAGGAGGGACAGTCTACATCTACCCGGATGCCTCTGGCAACTGACATCTATTTGAAGATGGTATTCGATCTTAAAGCAGAGGTCTTCGTTAAGTCTTTTTCTCCCACAGTGGTCTGCAGTCTTCTATTTTTATCGGCTTGAGCAATCTCTCCATTACAAGAAATTGAACAGCTCCGCATGAACGCAGTGCTAGAAGACAGCCCTAGACCAGTAGCTGGCCAAGTGGATGGCAAGGCCAGAAGTGGCCGCAGAATCGTGTTCCTCACACTCACAGCCTTCCCAGCCGTGCTTCTGTGCGGGATGTTTGCAGCCCTGCGTTTTGAGCATTACGTCATCCTGCTTAGAGGGTCAGCAGGCAGGAGCCCTGCGTTCGCTCTGAAGCAGAGCAGATGCCTTGGGCCCCATCCAGGGGTTCTTTACACGGCACCTATAGGAATTCTTCAGGGTTGAGCGTTGTGAATTCAGAGCACATTTGTGTTCAGATGTGTTTGATTTCTCACTTATGGAATGAAGTTAGGAAAAAGTTTCAATTTGCTTTTGAAGCCCAAGTACAGAAATCCCTGACCATCAGAATTTCACAGGGTTTTTAAAAAAATCATACACATCAAATTGACCATCGTAACTGTTGAAATGTACATGGGAGTGGCATTAAGTATACGGACGATGTTGTGTAACCTTCACCAAAGTCCATCATCCTGCAAGACTGTCCCCAACAACTTTCATTTTGAGGAAGAGTCCCCAAATTTGTCCCCTCTAATTGCAGGGGGAGCAGGATAGTCAGTCTGGGCAGCATAATTCCTGGAACTGAAAGAGGCTAACAACTGCCCCCCATCCTCTTGACTTCCTGAGAAAGCAGAGGGCTCTTTGGATGTCTTTGTCCCTCTGTTCCTGGGCCTTGGCATGCACTTGACTGCCTGTCCTTTTGAGGACCAGGCCCAGAGCCCCTCCTTGCTATGCCCTTGAGGTTCTGCTGTCTGGATAAATACTCTCACAGCCAGGCATTTATGTTGTGGATTTAGCAGGTTCATTCTGACTTCGGTGAGGGACACATGATCACCTGTGTGGTCCACTTAGCTGTAAGAGACCATGGCCAGAGCTTCCAGCATGATTTGGTTACCACCCTGAGGCTTTGCCCCCTGGTCTGGTGCACTCCCTGAAAATAGCACGGTCATCTCGTGGCTTAGGGGAGATGGGTGGGCATCGTGAGGAATTCACACCAGAAGGGACATTGAACACTTTGGAAACAAATTCAAAGTTTAGTCATGTGGATGAGGAATTTTACTTAGAATAGGAAGGACCCTCATGTTGAGAATGGAAATATCCCCACTTCTTTCAAATAGTAGACGTGGGATCTTTTCTGATTATTTGTGACTTCTCATGAATAAAGTCGTTTTCCCCCCATTATTCTGGTGCACGTGCATGGAATGGAACCCAGGGCCTTGTATGCACCACACCCCTCCGGTTCTAGATTGTTTTTTCCTAATCCACAAACACGACAACAGACAAACTTTGTCTTCAGCTACAGAGACAGAGAGGTCTACACCACTCTGGTTTCACCACAGTGGTGGTGGTGCCCTGCGCATGTGTCATCACACTTGATGGCTGGTGTACAACAATGAGAAGCCCTTGACACAAGTCATAGAATTTTCCATCACGGGGCTGGAAAGGCAGATTGTGCCTGAGCCCAAAGCTGTTAAGGAAGATCTGCTTTCTTCAGTGCAAAGAATGCAAAACCAAAAAAAAAAAAAAAAAAAGATTTTTCTGACTTTGATGAGAATGCTTTGTGTGTGGTGAGTGAGCATTGGCATTTTTAAAAAGGGTTTTATTCTGTGGTGCCATTTCTGGTAATAGCAGAGAGCTTTGCCACCACTGCCTGTGGTAAGTACAAGGCTCAGCACTGAGGCTATAAAAGCCATAAAGCCTTGGGAAGGCTTCTCTGAGGTCCCTGTATGTCCCAGGTTAGTGGCTGTCATTTCATCTTCAGCCTGGTACCATCCATGTGCCTCAGATCCAGTAAGGATGTAAGTACTGCAGCACCATTGCTAGGGAGCTCATCATTAGTAAGCCCCGACATTTATCTCATCCAGAGTTGTTATTCTAAGCGCCTAAAAATAGGAGTGTTGTACTTGCTGGGACGCCAGGAGGATTTTCCTGTAGCGCCAGACAAGCCGTATGGAGCTGCTGCCAAGCGTAAACCAGAGTGCACCTTGTGAGATGCCCCACAGCCCCCGGAGGGGACCCGTCCTTGGAGAGGCAGTCAAGAGTTTGCCAGTTTGGGCTTCTTAAGGGAAACGTCTAAACAGAGATGGAAGTGTAGGTTTGTGGATGACAGATCAATTCTATTAATAGTCATCGCCCTGCCTTTGAACAGTGCTGGCCCAGTGGAGGAGATGGTGGGTACAGCATCCGGAGATGGGAAGGTTCATGGTCGCCGCTTGGTGCCCAGAGCCTCTGCTGCTTCCTCCCATCCATGAAAAGGGGGTTGTGAGGATTGGATGAGGCGTGCACATTGCGTAGGACGGAGCATTTTGTAGTTATTTTTACATATTAGCCTGCTGATATTTCTAAAAGACAGCTCGTGTGCATGATCCTTACGTCATTGTGAAAGGACCCTAAGGTTGCGTGCCATTGGTGGAGCCATGTGTTAATACTTTGCCATATATTTGATTAATTGATATGCATGTATTTTTGTCATCGATCCATTTGAAGTTTGCAGACACCTTGCCCTGTTTTCTAACAACTTTGAAGATTTGCTTTTCCCTGCTGATAATTTTCATTTGTCCATTCAACAAAAAATTTGGATTTTTTCCCCAAGTTTCCATTTCTCAGAGCACTTTGCTTGGCCTACAGATCTCTGCTGAGAACTCGAGAGATCTCCCCAGCCTACCTGTCTTGAATCTCCTCTATGGGTTGTCCTCTTAAGACACAGGGTGACACCATCCTGAGGCTCCTGTCCCCTCCTTGGGTCCCTACACAGATAGTTTGTACTTGTGTGTAGATGGACAGTAACCGGCCTGTCTCCCCTTATCACTTTAAGAAACCAGATTCTTTTTTTTTTTTTTTTTTTTTTAAGAATAGAGTTAGATTTACAGAAAAATTGTGATAGCAAGTACAGAGAATTCTTACATACCCCGCACCCAATTCCTCCTGTGGATGTATGCACTAGGGTCTGTTACAATGAATGAGCCACTGACATTGATTTGTTATTGTAGTAGGCAGAATCATGGCTCCATCCATGACTTTGTTAGGTTATATGGTAAAAGAGAATTAAGGTTGCTAATCAAATAGGAAATATCCTTGCTTATGCAGATGACCTAGTGTAGTCACAAGGCTTCATATATCTGCAAGAGGGATCGGAAGAGAGGCTCAGAGATGATCGTGCGGGAGAACCTTGGCCTGATGTTGCTGGCCTCAAAGAGCAAAGGACCTTGAGCCAAGTGAAGTGGGTGGCCTTGGATGCAGGAAGAGACAAGTGGATTCTTGCCTGGAGACTCCAGAAAGGAGCACACCTGTCAACACTTTGATCTTAGCTCAGTGTGGCCGTGTCAGACGTGAGATCTACAGGACTATGAGATGTAAATTTTTTTTAGTCTTTGACTGTTCCAGGATCCCATTTAGGATAACACCTGGCATTAGTTGTCATTTTGACTGTGGCAGTTTGTCCCATTTTTCCCTGTTTCGGATGACCTTGACACTACTGAGGATTACTCGTTGTGTATTTTATAGAATGCCCCTCAGTTGGTGTTTGAAGTTTTTCCTGTGATGGACGGGGATGGTGGTGTTGGAAAAGTCTGCAGAACTCGGGTGCCTTGCTCATCATTTTGGGTCAAGGGAGCGTGTACATTGTGAACAGGACTTGTACCGTGGGGGCTGACCTAGATCACCTGGCTGAGATGGTCTTCGTCAGGTTTCTTCACTATAAAGTCGCTCCACTTTCCATACTGCTCTGTGTGTGTCTGCCACTACAAAATGCTCCGGGCCCATCTTGTGTATTTTCTGCTCCATTCCTAGAATGGACCATTTTCCTCTGGATCCCTGGTTGTTTTTATTGGAGAATGGAAGCATAAACCAGACCTAGGATCTAGGAGTGCTCATTGCTTCTGAGCCTTCCCAGCTGACGGAGGTAGTAGATATACATACGTCTACTAACCCTTATGTATAAACATATCTAGAAGTGTTTCCTTATGTAACAGGCAAAATCAAGATATTCACACAGTCATGCACTACTTAATGATAGAGTTGTGTTCTGAGAAATGCATGATGAGGTGTTTTGCTGTGTGAACATCTTAGTGTACTCACACCTAGACAGTATCACCTACTACTGTATAGCAGCAAACCTAGGCTTACTATAGTACTGAATACCATATGTAATCGTTACATAATGGTACTTGTCTATCTGAACCTACTTAACTGTTGAAAAAGATTCAGTAAAAATATAATATGCAACATAAAACAAACGGTACACCCATACAGGGCTCATGCCATGAATGGAGCTTGCAGGCCTGGAAGGCACGAGTTGGTGAGCGAGTGGTGAGAATGAGAGGAAGGCTACAGGGTGCTGCTGTGGACTCCAGGAACATGGTACACTCAGGCTATGCCAAATCAACACAAAAGCACTCTTCAACAACAAGTTGACCTTAGCATGGATTTTACTTTATAAATGTTCAGTTATTTTAAACTTTTTGACTCTTTGGTAATAACACAAACACACTTGTACAAGTATACAAAACTTTTTACATACTCAATGTATTAGCTTTTTCCTGGCTGGGTACGATGGTATATACCTGTAATCCCAGCAACTGGGAGGCTGAAGCAGCCTAGTCTGGGGAATTTGAGACTCTGTCCCAAAAAGTAAAAGAGGCTGGAGATGTAGCTCCGTGACAAACACCCCTGGGTTCAATCCCCAGTACTCAAAATAAATAAATAAATAAGTACATATGAAAAAGTTTATATTTCTATTTTTATTTATATATCTTTACAAACTTACTCTTTAAACTCTTATCAAACTAAAATACACACACACACATACACACGCCCCAGCTGTGGCCTATACAGGGCTAGGGCCAGGGTCACCAATATTGCCATCTTCCATGTCTGTGTCTTGTCTTGCTGGAAGGTCTCCAGGCTTAGAAGGTGCACCGATCCTTGTTCACCTGCTACACGTTCTTCTGGAATCCTTCCTAAAGGACTTGCCTGAGGCTCGTCTTGAGGGGATGTCGCTCTTTAGAAATGTGTCCATGGTGGTTTGCTCTGATTCTTTCATGCATCACAGATTTCTTATAAGAGGAGAGGGCATCACAAATATTCTGCTCTATTAATGAAAGCTTCAACGTGGGCGTCCGTGCTCTCAAACTTCGAGGAGCTGGTTGAGGTCTGCAAAAGCTGCTGCTGAATCTGCCACTGAAATTTCTAGAAGATTCTTTCCTTTTTTTCTCTTGCCACCTCTACGTCTGTGTGTTCACCAGATGATGGGACTTTTCCAGCTCCATGATGTGTGGCCTGTCAATGACTAAAGTGTCACATGGTACGTGACTCTAGGGTGGGGTGAGGGAGAGAGGACATACTTACTAGGGGAATTGACTCTCACAATTATAAAGGATGAGAAGCCCCAAAGAGGCAATCTACAAGCTGGAAAACCAGCCAAGCTGGCGAAGGTCTGAGGCCAAAGATCTGAGAGAACCTACAAGTTTGCTGGTGCCTACTTGTATCCAAAGACCAGAGAACCTGCAGCTCTGCTGTCCAAGGGCAGGAGAAGGATGGCTCAGCTCCAGAGAGAGCACATTCACTTCCCTCTGCCTTCTTGTTCTATGAACCCCCTCAGCTGATTGGACGGTTCCTGCCCTCATGGAGGGTGGGTCTTTCTTACTCAATTCATTGACTCAAATGCCAGACTCTTCTGGAAACATCCTCAGTTATGCCCAGAATTATTGCTTTACCAGCTGTCTGGGCAACGCTTAGTCAAGTTGACACCTAAATCTAGTCATCACAGTAACCATTTATGTCTCCAATAACCATTTGTCACCATAAGGTGCCTCTTCCCTTCGCCTGTCTGTAAGCTCTGACCTCAGCTTACAGACACCCGGCTCAATCTGTTCTCCTTCTTAATTGCTCATTTCTAGTATATGTATGTATAGTGTCAGAGTTGTTAATCTATACCCCATGGAGTACTAAGATGCATTGCTCTGCTTTTTATTTACTAAAGACTATTTATTTCCATGTCTAACTGAAGTGAATACCCAGTACCCTCCTTCCTCCCCACCCACCTCAGTGAGAAGGTTTGTACATCCGTTGTACAGTTAGATCGGTACATTAAATCTGGGGATCCTCTGACCTTCTAAAGAACTTTTTTAAAAAAATTTGAAAACATGAAGGTTCGCTCGTTGTGCCATAGAGATCCTGTGGCTTTTGACAAATACATAGTGCCATATGTCTGCAACTACGATACTCACAACAATATCATACAGAATAGTTTCACTGCCCTAAAATCAAGTTGGGTGAATTCAGGTCTCTTCCCCTGGCAACCACTGATACTTCTATCTTTGCTATAGGTATCCTTTTTGATTGAGGATAATTGGAGTTACATGGTTTATAGCCTTTTCAAGAGGGCTTCTTTGATTTGAGTATGTGTGTATTTCCAGTGGTGATTCAGCAGCTGGAGTGCTTGCCTGACATGTGCAAGGATGCGAGTTCAAACCCCAGCACCACATACACAACTTAAGCGTTGGAGAAACAAAGGCCAGCTGAAGAAATAATTAAAATTGATTCTCTCTCCCTCTCTCTCTCTTAAAAAGTATGCATTTCCTTCTTTTTTTTCATGATGGATAATTTCTTACTCCATTGAATGAATGCACTGCAGTTGGCTATCTGATCAACTGTTGAAGAATATCTTGATTGATTCCAGTTTTTAATAAGTCTAAATAATGCTGCCATAAACATTCATGTGTAATTTTACTGTGGATTTAAGTTTTCATTTCAGTTGGGTAAATACCTGGGAATGGGATTGCAGCTGGTGTGAGAAGACCTATGTTTGTGTGTGGATCCACTCCAGCAACGCACTGACTTGATGGCTGTAACTTTGCAGTAAATCTTGAAATTGTGTAGTGTGGGTCCTCTGACTGTGTTGTTCTTTAGTGTTACCTCTTCCAGGTCTTTAGCTTTTTTAAAATAAACTTTATAATTGTCAATACTTACAGAATAGCATGATGCAAATTTTATGAGGATTGCGTTGAATCCATAGATCAAGTTGGGAGGAATTAACATCTTGAAAGTATTGAATCTTCCAACCTATGATACAGAACTTCTATATTTAGGTCATCTTTGATTTTTTTTAATCAGAATTGTGTAGATTTATTCATATAAATCCTATGCATATTTACTTATTCTCTGCCTAACAAAAAATTTCTTATACTCAATGGTGTTTAAATTTTTTTTTCAAATTCCAGCTGCTCATTGTTGGGGTACAGGAAAGCAGTTGTCATGGTATCCTTGCACCCTCATGTCATGAGGGTGGTTATTGTTAGTTCCTTAGGTTGTTTTTTCTGGATTCTTTGAGATTTTCTTTTTACAAAGACAAGCTTGTCATCTACGCACAGTTTTATTTCTCTTCTTTGTCCCTTCTGTTTCCTCTTTTTGTCTTAGCATATTAGCTGGATCTTCCAGGATGATGTTGAGTAGGGATGATGTGAGAAGTTATCTTTACCCTGTTCCTAGTTAGTGGGAAAGTGTTCACTTTCTCAGTAAGTATGATGCTCATTGTAGAGTTTTTCTTGGGGAAGGAGGTAGATGATATTTATCAAGTTATAGAAGTTCTTAATTCCTACTTTGCTATAGTTTTTTCTTCTTTAGTCACAAATGGGTGTTGGATTTTTGTTGAGTGCTTTTTGTGTCAATTGGTATGATCATGATTTCCCTCCTAGTTCATCCTGTTGCGATGTAGTATATTGATTAATTTTTGAATGTTGGGCCATCCTTGAATACCTGGAATAAGTCCCACTTGGTCATGACATAATTTATATGTTGATGTATTCTGTTTGCTAATAGAATTTTTTTGTGGTGCTGAAAATCAAACCCAGGGTCTACCAATGCTAAGCAAGCCCTGCACCACTGAGATATACTCCCACCCCCATTTGTTAATATATTATTGAAGATTTTGCTTGGAAGATGTTGGTGTTTAGTTTGTTTTAATATTTTTAATCTGATTTTGGTATTATAGCAAGGTGGTTTCATTACCAAATAATAGAATGCATTAGAAAATGTTCCCTCTGGGGGGTGTAGCGCAGTGGTAGAGGGCTAGAAGTTCTGGGTTTAATCCCCAGCACCCCCCCCCACACACAGTGTTCTTTCTGTTCTTTTCTGGAAATGGTTTAGAAAATGGATATCATTTCTTCCATAAGTTTTAGTAGTACTCACTGGTGAATCTATGTGGACTTGGCATTTTCTTTTCTTGGCATGTTATTAGCTATTGATTCAGTTTCTTTAGTAGATATAGGCCTGTTTTAATGATCTGTTTCCCTTTGTGAGTTTGAATAATCCAGTTATTTGTCTTTAAAGGAATTGGTTCATTTTTGTGAGTTATTAAATTTATGGGCATAGCGCTGGGGATGTACCTTTGACAGGTAGAATACTTGCCTAGTCTGCCCAAGACTCTGGGTTTGATCTCCAGCACCAGTAAATAAATAAATAAATAATATTTGTGGGCATAGAATTATTTATAGTATATCTTTATGATCCTATTAATATCCAAGGAATTAATAATGATAACCTCTTTCATTTCTAAGTTGTATTTTTTTCTCCTTTTTTTCCCCATGGTTATCAATTTTATTGATCTTTTAGAAGAACTTTTAGTTTTGATTTTTCTGTTTTTGTTTTCAAATGTATTTTGCTATTGGATAAAGTGTCATAAAAACATCAGTTTGACTGATAGGTTTGTTTAGGTTAACTGCTTAGGTAATGTCTCAATGTTAGAACACCCCTGGGTTCAATACCTAGTCTCAAAAGAAGATTTCCCTGGGTATAGATTTGCAGGTTGGTGTTTCTTTTAACAGTTTATTTCATTTGACTTATTGCATGCTTCGAGAAGTCTGCTGTACTTATCTTGTTCCTTTTAAGGTGTCCACATCCCAATTTCTTTCAAGACTGTCTTTTTTGTTTCTGCAGTTTGAGTATGATACACCTCAGTGTAGATTTTGGTTTTACATTTATTTGATGTTCTCTGTGCTTCTTAGATCTGCAAAGTGGTGTCTGTCACAAATTTTGGAAAATTCTTGGCCATTATTACTTCAGATTACTGCTTTCCTCTTCTGTTTCTCCATTTTTATATACTTCTTTTGGAATTGTCCACAGTTGTTGGATATTCTGTACTTCTCTGTATCTGTCTCTTTGCTTTTCTGTCTTTCTGTTGGTCTGTCTTCAAGTTCATTAATTCTTCTCTTGACTGTCCAGTCTACTGATGAGCCATCAAGGGCAATCTTTATTGTTTTTTATTTCTTTTTTTTTAAATATTTCTTAGAGTTTCTCTCTGCTTATATTATCTATTCTTCCATACTGTTTTCTTTAGAGACCTTAACCTATATTAATCATAATTTAAAAATTCTGTCAATGTACCAAGATCTGTCCTATCCCTGTCTCATTCTGGTGCATGCTTCATCTTTTCGTAATGTGTTTTTCCTTGTCTGTTGACATACGTTTATATATATATATATATTTGTTGTTGTTGCTAAACTTCAAGTTTATTGGTTAATAAGAACTGAGGAAATCATCTTTAGTGTGAGTTGTTATTTTGGCTGGAACTTGAGCTACGTGAAGGTTACTGTGGCTGTAGGTGCCAGAGGTTTTACGTTCCTCAAATGTCCCTACGTGGGTTTCTCCTTTTGTCTTTGGGGTTAAGAACTTCTCGCTGATCTTTGAGCCATCATCCACTGTCACTGGGCCATCATCCACTGTCACTGGGCCTCCATCCACTGTCACTGGGCCTCCATCCACTGTTATTATTCTGGAGCTTTTTGCTGTGGGGAGAGGATGGGTTCTAGAATCGTAGCAGTAAATCTCAGTCATCAGTGGGCCTATAACTTCACAAGTCCTTCCAGCCACTCCCCCCCCCCTTGGGGACAGGAAAGCCTGAGAAGGACCCTTCCTTGCTGGGGGGAGGCCCTGGGAATGTGTCCTTTGGCGTGTAGGCATTTGTGATGAAGAATCCCCCGAGGATGCTGACAGAGCCATGAGGGGTCCCCCTTGGGTCCTTACAGCGAGAACCTGGTGGGGTTCTGGTGTGAACACCTGTGCTGGTTTGGGGTTCCCTTAAGACTGCAGCTGCCAGCAGGTTTTGTTATTCTAGTCTACTCTCAGCCCCCAGCGATTTGTCAGAATCACTATTCCAGTGTCCCCACAGCTCCTGGCTTCAGTACTGGGGAAGCAGGTCCCAGCTATGCTCTCAGGGTTCCCCTGTGTCTCTCCAGATCTTGGGGTTCTGATTTGACCGTGACCTCAGTTCTGGGTCCAAGAAAAGGCTGATTTCCAGGCCGCCTGGCCTCTGCTTGTATGGAGGGAGGGGCAGCTTCCAAGCTCTTTGCATGTTGGAACTGAAGCTGGGTTTTTAATTGCTGCTCTCCCCACCTGCCTACCAGTTGAAGGGCCTGGGCGGACACAGACAAACTGACCTTTGCAAAGCACCCAGTGTCTCTAGAGAGAAATCACCACTCTTTCCAGTTAAAAAATCCCCACCCCTGTGTGTGGCCGCCGTGCTGCTGCATGGACCTCCCTGCTCCGTTCTTTTGATGTTACCTGAGCCCCCCAGGTTTCTTCCTAACTGTACATGGGTTCTTATGCAGCTATCTTCGTTGGAAGCGCCAAGTGGCATGGGCTCCCTTCTGATCATCTTGGGCATCCCTGTCGCCATCCACCTTTGCTAGACAAACCTGTGGTTTCACAATCTTTTGAAAATAGAGCTTTAACCCCCTCCCCACAGCCTGGTGCTTCCTACCACTGAGCTCCCCTAAGCTGCCTGTTGGATTCCGGATTAAGCATCAGCTCCTCTCTGCAGCAGACAGCCTTCTTCCCCTCTTGGTCATCTGACGCCTAGTAGCAACTAAGAAGGGGACAAAGGACTAGCCTGCAGAATAATTGCTGTAAAACCCTGTGTGGTTTCTTCCTTCTCCTTGGGAAAATCATTAAGTAGGGCAGGTGAAGGGGAGAATGGGTGCTAGGCATACGGGCACTTGAGGCCTAGGTTGAGGAGACTGCATCTCCTGGGGGTGGCTGTTGTCAGCAACAGAAGGGTCGATCAGCTAAGTAAATATATTAAGAATAATGGAGGGGCTGGAGTGGTGGCTCAGTGGTTGCAGCACTTGCCTGGCATGCACGAGGACCACATACACAATGAAGTGTCCAAGCAACTAATGACACATGAAAAACTAAATAAAGTTGGTTCTCATTTTCCTCCCTCTCTCTCTCTCTCGCACTGTCCCTCTCTCTCTTTTAAGAAAAAAAATGTAATGGAGGGGCTGGAGGAGTGGCTTAGCAGTTGGAGCACTTGCCTGGCATGCACAAGGACTCAGGTTCAAACCCCAGCACCATATAGACAACTAAGTGTCAGAGAAACAAAGGCCAGATGAAAAATAAAATTCATTCTTTCTCTCTCTCTCTCTCTGTCACTCTCGCTCTTTCTCTTTAAAGAAAGAAAAAGAGTAATGGAGACTGGGTTTCTTTGTTGGAGAAGAGTTGCAAACATAAACAAAAAACTGAGAACGCTGGTAGTGGATTGCAGTTGGAGGGTCAGTATGAGCTGTTTTTATATATGTTGATTGTATACACGTAAATAGATGGAAATGTGTCAAAGGCGTGTGTGTGTGTGTGTGTATAAATGAGTATGTATGCACGTACTTATATCCAGCTCTTTCCGCTGAGAGGTCCTGAGGGTACCCCATTAGCAATGGGCTTGCAGTACCGGCTTGGATATAGCATTCATCACTAGAGGAAACAATTCCTTGGAAAAAATGGCTGATTTCAGGACTGGAGCAGGGAAAGTACAAGATGAAGTTGGAATACTTTTATCGTGCCAGAAAATATGAAAAACTATGAGTACATGTCCAAAGGACACAGAAACTGGCTTGAAGGGATTCCTTCAGGCCAAATTGGGGCAATTAGAGCATCCCAATAAATAACGAATTAGAACCTGTTGAATAAAAGGAAGGATGACACCATACTGATGAACGGGAATGAAGTGAGACTTGAGGAATGGGAGATGGGCACAGTTTCATGGTTCCTCTGCAGGAGACTTGTCATTTACAAGGGGGAAAGGAATGAGTTTATGGTGCAGAGGCCTAGCAACCACGAATTTCATCAAGTGACGGAGTGAGCATCACCAGCAATGGAACAAGTTGATCTTGTTTCCACCTGATAGAACGTGAAGAAAAAGCAGCATCGCTTACTTCTGTGATCCTTGAAAAAGAGCAAAGCCTGAATCTAATCGGAATGAAACACTGGATAAGCCTAAACCCTAGGGCTTGCTACTGCAGAGCTGGCCAATGATCTCTGAAACTGTCACGGTCATGAGAGTCAAAGATGTGCCCAGAGGTGCGACAGCTAAACGCAGTGTGTGGTTCTGAACTGGGTTTACTGGAGAAAGGCGCAGGACAAGCTGGGTGAGGTGGCGCACGCCTGTAATCCCAGCAGCTTGGGAGGCTGAGAGGCAGGAGGAGCGCAAGTTCAAAGCCAGCCTGCCTGAAAATAAAGTAAGGTCTTGTCTCAAAGAATAAAAAAGGGCTGGGGTTGTGGCTCGGTGGTTAAGCGCCTCTGGGTTCAAAGCCCAGTACTGGGGAGGGGGTGGGCAGTTTTCAGCTCCCGATGGTTGGACTTGGATTCTTTGACTCTACAGCGGGACAAAAGCGACCTGTGCTCTGCAGAAACTATGCGTGCGGTTTTGAATTTTGATCTTTTCCCGGGAATGTGGCCTGATCCTCTCTGATGCGGGCAGTTGCGGGCAGCTACAGCTGCCTGTCGGCCTGCGATCCCGAGGACAGGCAGGTGACATTGTGAGCAAGCCAAGTGTGTCCGTGTGTTTTCAACTTGTGCTGTTTTTACCTTACGATGGGTTTATCGGGACAGGACCCCATCACGAGTCCAGGACAATTGACAACGCAGGATGGAGCTGAGGGTCAGAGGGTGGGAATGTACCAGCGCAGATTTTTCTGAATTCGACAGTTGCCCTATAGGAAGGAGGACATTCCTGGTTTTTTTTTGTTATTGTTGTTGTTGTTGTTTGTTTTTTGCAGGGCTGAGGATCGAACTCTGGGCCTTGCACTTGCTAGGCAAGTGCTCTGCCACTGAGCTAAATCCCCAACCCCAGACATTCCTGTTTTATGACGCATACACGCTGTCTGGCAGTGATGGGGTGGTAGGTCAGTAACGGATTCCTTAATGATTCAACTTTTCTTTACATTTGAGGTTGTTAAATTCAAAAATAGGTGCATTCCCCGGCCAACTTCTAGCCCTTCCGAGGGCCTACTAGCTAAGGAGCACGTGGAAAGTAGGCAAGGGGTTCTCCTGCCATGGATTCAGAATGCCACCCAGCACAGCAGAACATCTGTCCTTCACCTCCCCTGTGTCCTGAAGGTCTGAGAAGCACTGTGACCTGTCTTTGTATTTCTCAGGGTCTCTTTCTGGAGTAAGCAGTGATTATTCCTCCTCATGAGGTCTAAGCAATAGTCTGAGAACTTTGAATAATGTTAATTTTCATAGTAACCCAGAAGTAATTATGAAACGAGGCAGCCAGAGCTCGGAGAAGTCGGGTATCTTGCCTAAGGTCGCACAGCTTGAAAGAGGTAGAACTGGGGTTCAAATTGGGCAGTCTGACTCTGCTGCTTTTATTTGCCAGTTTGTGTCGCCTTAGCAGGGTTCAGTGACTGGTCCAGGTCCTTTGTGGACTTAGTCATTGATTCAGCAGATCCGTGCTGGTTACCATAAGCACCGGGTGCAGGGGAACAGGTGCAGGGCAGCCACAGCCCTTGGCTGCGAGGAGCTTGGACCCCTGTGGGGGCATCAGGGCTGCCCTCACCCCGGTTCTCCACCGGTGACTGCACTGCGCACGTGGGGAGTGGCGGCTGCGTGCTGGCCCTGCGTTCTCAAGCGTGTTTTCTTCTCTTTTCCCTGAAGGTCGCCTGGTGGGTGCTCTGGATGCAGTGTTGGATTCCAACGCGCGAGTGGCTCCGTTTCGAATTCTGCTCCAAGTTCCCGGGTCGCAGGTGTATTCTCCCATAGCATGTGGTGAGTTACTGAATGGATCAGACGCGTACTGGGCCATAGCCACTGGTGAGTGTCGTTCCTCATGGAATGTCCCAAACCGTGAGGTCTACGCATGCCGCGCATCTGCATGTCGGTGAGCCTGCAGGTAACCCCCGGAGCGTCCCCAGCTTTCAGGAGCTCTGTGTTCTTCTCTCCACCTGCTCCTTCATGCGTCTGTCTGTGTGTCTCCTTTAACCATCAAAATCACATGAATCTGTGAGCTTGGGCATGCCAGGCTTCTGAGGGGTGTGTTGGGCACGAAATGAGCCATTTCCTTTGTAGTCCTGTTTCTGACTTAACAGATGTGCCCCCACCCCACTGTGTGTGCTTATGTGGTAACCACAAGAGGGCAAAGTCCGAGGGCTGCGTGTGACTTAGGCAGCTTCCACCCTGTGTTCCATGTTTGCACCAAGAGAATGAGTCATTGGGCTGCTGGGTGCTAAGGACCTTTAGAAATCCCCTCCCCCTCCACCTGCGGGTTCCGTTCCTTCTGGGTGCTAATACTAGCCCATGCTCGGTAACCACTCACGTTCCTGGAACTGTTACAGTCAAGAAGCCACTTCTACTATAAATAAACCCAAAGTGTGCCTTTATTTTCCCAACAGAAGTAATAAGTGTTTACCTTCCAGAGATTAAAATGTAGGGAAAAAAATCATCTGTGACCCTTTGTCCAGTATTAATCTTCTATTTACACTTATGTGTATAGTCATGGAGGTTTTTACTTTTTTTCTTAATGCATTATAGGAACCATAAACTTACAACATCACCTCCTGGCTGCTAGCAAAATTTCCCCTGGAAAAATTCAGAAAGTACGAGAAGAGAATTTTCATTCACGTCCATCATCTTGTCCTAACCACGGTTCACATTTCATTGTTTCTTTTCCAATCTATTCATTTTTTTCCATTTTTTGTTGCATTATAATTATACATAATTGTCAGATTCAGTAGACACATTCATACATGCATATAACATAATTTGGTCAGTTTTATTTCCCAATACCTCCCTATCTTTAATTAGGACAAATCATTCTATTTTTTTATATAAATTGGTAAATTGTGTTTGCTCAATGTGAAGAAAGCAAGATTGAAAAGTACAGGAAAAAAAAACAAACCTATTGCCACAAAGCCTAGCCATCCAAAGTAACCTCAAGGACAGTTACAGCGATGGGTAGGAGTGCTCTTATACTATGTAACTTGTCTGACAGTTCTATTTTGTAATAAAAGTGCTAGGTTTAGTTGACTTTAACAAAAGGGGAAAAATGGAGGTAAAACCGAATCATTAAATTTCATATCAATGTTTCCTTAACACAAGAATGATTATTTTTCTGAAAGGTTCATGTAATGTTAAGGAAAGAGATTTTTGAAAGCATTATAAAGATAGAATCATGGTATTTGAGAAACTGTATTTCAATTCTGACTACATTTGTTGACCCTATAGGACCAGGGTGAAGCATTCCGATTCTCCCTATTCTTCCCCGAACTCTCATCTAAAAAAGTTATTCATTGTGCATTGTAATTCTCATTCAGTACTTTTTCCTGCTGCTGTTTATCTCAGCTCTGTACTTAACATTGATTTAGTGCTTCTTCTCAGCTACGGCTTTCCCAAGCTAGAATCTTTTATTTTGGTTCATCTCTTAACTGGCTGGAATCCTGGTGGTTTTGTTTTATTTATTTTTTTCTCCCATGGTCTCATGAGTGTCCTGTTCTCTGAATGTTTCCACATCTACAAATGCTCCTTGCTTTTAGACTTGAGTGATACCTTGGCTGGGTATGATAGTCGTGAGCTACGCTCTAGAGCTTGGGGGCTGTTTCTCTGGGGTCTTCCAGGATGTGATACGTGAGGGATGCCAGGCTGGTCAGATGCCCCTCATCTCTGCACCTTGTGGACAATGTACTTTTGGTGCATAAAACTCTGTCTTTAGCATTGACCTTTAGTAATTGGACGAGAACCCCTTCCAGCCAGGAGCACGGTATGTGATGTTTTCCATAGCAGTGTGCTGTCGCAACCTGAAGACTGATTGCCTTCCCCACTGCAGGGAGTCATCTCATGTCATCCTCCACGTGTGTTATATTTGATATTCTATTTGTTGGACTCTCCGCTTTGAAGACGTTTTATGTTGGACAGCTATTGTTGGCATTTCAGTTGTTTTATCTTTTCATCTGTACTTTCCATTGTGCACGTAACTTTATTGAGTTGGTAATAAATTTCCCAGCAGTATTTTCTGTACCTTGCTATGAAGTTACTACTAGTTTTGCCAGGTTGCTTTGATCCTCAGTTCCTTGCCTTGTGTCCCTAATCTCCTTTTTCATCTTTTATTTCATCTTCTCATCTGTGAATTCTTGTTGTGTTGAATTTATGTTCTTACTTTATTGCTTTGGAGCACAAAGCATTTGCGAGAATTTCCTTTTCTTCCTGGAGTCTTCCGGTGCCCTCTAGGTTATAATCTCAGTCTTCAGAACCTTTTGTTCTCGTGCGTTCCTTTTCCGTTGAGTATGTGTGTGATCGCTTTGATGTTTCTCCCTGTCTTGCTTATTCTTGGACATTGTTATCCCAGACTTGAATTGGCAGTAATGAGGTGGGGCTTTTTAATTTGTCCTTGGGACAGAGCAAGGGGTGTGATAAAGAAGTAGGATCCTCTGTTTCTCATGTTTCTCCCAGGTCCACTCTAACCTAGGTCATGGAGTTGATCTTGCTCTGGATTTGGAACTTTTGCTATGAATATTTGAATTTGTGTCTCCTTGCTAGGTTGGCTTCAGGGGAGTTGGCAGGATGGGGAGTTAACTCCATCTCCATTCTGTTCCTAAATCTGCCCCTTCAAAACCACCATAGCCATGCAATGTAGTTCTTAATGGCTACATAGCATTCACCCCTGTGGCTGTGCCTCTGTTCACTCATCTGGATCTTTATTAGATACTTAATTGGTTCCGATTTTTCAGTACTTTAAAAGCAATCAAGCATCTGTTCACTTAAAATTTCCAGGACTCTCGCCATCCCCAAAGACCATTCATTTGAAATGTTTTGTGCCCGCTGTGTACCAGACACCTGCTTGGTATTGGGGATTCTGCAGTTTGTGGGTGGGGAAGCGTGCTCCATCCTGATTTACAGGGACAAGGAATGGCAAGTCTAGGTGGAAAGAGGGCTGGGAGAACCAGAGAGGACAGGACCTTGAAGAGAAGAGCAGGGAGTGTACTTACTGCCAAAGGAATTCAAATATCCTTCCTGCCATGTATGCATCTCTACAATGCCTGCTGTAGTTTGCCCTAGCTTCCCTGGATCCCCATGCTCTGTAGGATAGCGGTTCTGGGCAGGTTTAGTTCCTCGACCCTCTTTCTGTTGAGCCAAGCTCTGCTTCCCACAGTTTGCCCTTGGCTGAATTTTTGCTGTGGACCTGACGCGGGCCAAGCTTGCCTTGCTTTCTGCCACCGTCTTACACGCTGAAGGTCCTGGGTTCTTTTCGGGACACCCTTCTTGGGTTAAGGGAGTTGTGCGTGTGTTTTGGTCTGGGGTCGTGGTGTCGGCTGAGAAGCTCGGGCTTCTGCAGGCAGGACTCGGGCATCTTGCGCTGTGTTACTGACTCGCCACAGTTAGAATTTGATTGTGTTGAGCACTGAGAAAGGATCCCTGCCCAGGAATTTGGGTCTCAGATAAAGTACAAAAAAACTAAAACAGAAAACCAAAACTGCAGGAAGGGCCCTGGGTAGAACCAGCATAAGTGTAGGAACAGGAAGAGTGGCCTGGGAGAATGGTCCCTGTCCTCACTAGGTTCTGGCTGCTTGTGTGGCAGGACAGGGAAGCATAGGGGAACCTTTGAGCGTAAGTTTCTTTTTCTTTTTTTAAATAGGTGGAAAAAAATAAGTAGATTATTTCATGGGTGAACCATGGTATTTGGCCGAAGATCTGTGGATAACTGGTTGGAAGTAGAGACAAGTTGTTATCATTATTTTAATTTAACGTGGACCAAAGACTCTCAAGGCTTAATGAAGATGCCTAGCTTTTAGGGGCACAGATGCTTCATGAGGGAGTGGCTGAATGGTTTGGGAGGTTGTAGAGCTCGGAGGTCCCTTCCCTGGACTCACATATCCCCATCGTTCACTTGTTTCCTGTCTGCCTCCCTCGTTCCGAGAGTCTTTCTGGCTGCTGCTCCTCCTGCCCAGAACAGCGCTGGGCATATCGTGAGTGCACAGGAAAGCAGGATAGTGGGGAGGTGTGCAGAGGAGGTGACTGGGGCTCAGTGGTGAAGACTTGCAAGGAGAGGGAAGGTGACTGGTGTCCATCCAGGTGGCCCCTGACTTAGGGTGGTCAGACGTGACGGTTTTTGACTTCACAGTGGTGTAAACGCATAGCCTACCAACATTCTGTTTCTCACTGTGGTATATCATTCAATAAATTATATGAGATATTCAACACTCCATAATAAATAGACTTTGCATTGTCAAAGGTAAGCTGTGATGTTTGGTGGATTAGGTATCAAATGCATTCTTTTATTTTCAGAAATGTCAACTTCTAATGAGCTTTTAGGGATGTAACCCCATAGTAAATTGAGTCACTACAAATGAGATTTTGGGGGCCCTTTCTGGTAAGCCAGGGCAGGGCACAGAGCTGCTCTTGAACATTGAGCAGTAGGAGAACTTACAACGTAGTGGTTGTTTCTTTCTTCAAACAAAAATTTTTATTGTAAAACACGCAACAAAATTTACTATTGCAACCATTGTTAGGTGTGAGCTTTAGTTGCGTTAAGTGCTTTCACAATATCATACAAGCAGCAGCGCCATCCCTCTCCAGAACGCCTCTCGTCTTCCCAAACTGCATCTCTGCTCCCTTTGAACAGCTGCTCCTGCTCCCCCTGCCCACATTAAGCAAGTGTTCCCTGTTTCCTGCTCCCCGGCAGCTGCCACTCCACTTCCTGCCTCTGAATGTGGCCAGGACCCTCATCCTTCTGTGACTGGCTTGTTTCACTGGGCATAAGGTCTTCAGGGTTCCCCCACGTTGCTGCTCGGGTCTGCGTTTCCTTGGGGCTGAGGCCGGGTGGATTCCATTGCTTATCTGCTTGATTTTTAGAATCGTGTGTCTAATGGTTGGCACATGAGTAGAAATAAGGACATGGTACAAGGAACCATAAGGGCAGATTACCAGGAGCTAAGGAGGCAGAAGGTGGAGAAGAACTGGGGCGATTAGAGGACCCAAACCCTGCTGAACGGACCCTCAGCTGAGGGGATCTTCGGGGGCCCTGGGGAACAAGGAGGCTTTGCTGCTTGTGCTCCGTGCCTGGTGCTCTTGGCTAGCCATGGTGCTCTGCTCTCGAGACGTCCAGGTCGTGCTTATTCCCGTGTGGGTTTTGCCGTGACAGTCCTCGTGGCAGGTGGCTCTCAGTGCTGTCGCTGCTGTGGAAACACATTGTCTTCACCGTGGCCCTGAGCTCCGAGTGCACTGTTCTCCTTGCCTCGTTTCCAGGAAGCAGAGTAAACACTGGCGAGAACCGCAGGACTCTGAGTTATCTGCCTAGGATCATTCCAAGAATTGCCCCATTTATGTAATCATTGCCTTCTTTCTCTGTAGATTGAGGCTTAGGTGACCGTCTTTCCTGTCCTAAAGGAGAAATTAGAGGCACAGCCAGGATCGGTGCCCTCCCTGGAACCTGGCTGAGGGAGCAGAGCGGAGGCTGTGTGAGAAACCCATCAACCCTTTATAGAGAGAGACATTTTTTTTTCTTTTAAAGAGAAAAAGGTACGGTGAGAAGGAAAGAGAGAATCAATTTTATTTAGTTTTTCATTACTCCAACACTTTGTTGTGTTCGTGGTGCTGGGGTTTGAACCCATGTCCTCGTGCATGCCAGGCAAGTGCTGTAACCGTTGAGCTACCACGCCAGCCCAACGTGGACTTTAAATAATACTTTACAGATCTGAGTTTGAACTTCTGATCTTCAAAGTAGTTTGGCCTGAGGCAGCCTAAGTGCAGCGTTTTCCTGTTGCCAGCAAGATCTGCCTGGTGGACTGGAGTGAAATGAAAGAAAGCAGGAATACAGAGCAGAAAGGAAGGCGCCACATTGTAGTGGGAGGGTCAGGAGATGGACTTGCATGGGGCTTGTCCGCATCTTGGGAGGGGATGTGCATACAGTCAGCCTCAGAGTAGGTTCAGCGTCTGCAGATTCAACCAACTGTGGATCAAAGATAGTTGGAAAACATTACTTCAGTAGTGATCGTGTGTGCACTTGGTCCTATCGTGATGCCCCAGAGGATGTAGCAGAACAGCTATTTACGCGTCATTTACATTGTACTGGGTATTATGAGTAATCTAGAGTGGACGTAAGGGGTAGAGGAGGATGGGCCCAGGTTACAGGCAAATACTATATATCTTTTTATACCCGGGGCTTGAGCCTCTGTGGATTATAGTACCTTGGAAGGGTTCTGGAACCAGTCCTTCGTAGATTCAGAGAGACAACTGTAGAGTGAAGAAAACGTAATAGTTTAAACTTGGAAAGTGAAAAAAAGAAATCCTTTTGAAATTTTAAAGATGATGAAAGGAAGCCGAGATAATTTTGTTAAAACATTGTATATTCTTAAAAATAAGAGAATCAGGAATTGCGCTTTCCAATTATAAAACCTCCTTTCCAACCTTGGCAAATACAAAAAAGTTGATATAAAACATCTCCTTTCCTTTCTCAGGCTCTCTGCATTCTTCCTCTCAAGAGCATGGTAGGAGGTGTAACTGTCAGGCTTTGAAGAGGGAGGAGCAGGGTGCAGGAGCGTGGCCATCTGCAGTCACATCGGGCTCCAGGGTGCTGCTCGGGCTGCTCAGCCACAGGCTTCCAGAGCGTTCTTTCTGACGCAGTCTCTTATCCGTGCCCTTGAGCACGGCTTGTTTTTGTTTCTTGTATTCTGCATCACTGTTTTCTTTGTCTTTGCAGACTCAGTTCTATTAAGGAGGAAATGTTCCAGGGAGGATCAGATTAGCATCTTCCTGAACTTCATGCCAGGGTGGCACAGGATGGACGTGCCAACTAGATATTTTTTTTCCAAGCACAGAACGCACTGGGTGCTTCAAGGAACTTCTGGGAGGCAGCCCAGGGAGAGTACAGTTAGGATTTCTGGGGCCACGCTCGGGTCAGGCGGCGTGAGTTGTCACACTTGTTTGCAGTTGCTCAGCATCCCTCGGGCAACGCTGGCTGGAGTTTTCCCTGTGGGTGGGTTCACCTTCAGAAGTGGCCAGGGGGCAACTGCGAGGGTGTCTATGGAGTTACCATCACCAGGTTCTTAATGTTTTAAAATGATATCATGTTGCCTGTGCCCAAATGATGACGTTCACCGAAGGTCTCTTCTTTCCATGAGGGATGTCACCGATAGTTGCTTGAAAGGCAGGTGAGTGCTAAGTCTAACCTTTAGTACATTTTGAGATCAAAAGTGATGTTAGAAAATACCTTTGGAGCCCGGCGCATGCCTAATAGACCCAGCAACTTGGGAGGCTGAAGGGAGAGGATCACTTGAGCCCAGCAGTTCCAGACCAAACTGGCAGGCACTGGAAAACCCCATCTTTAGAAGAATAAAACCCCCAAACAACAAATCTTTAAACCTGTCTCCAGCATCTTACAGGTTGCCTGACTTCTGTATTCAACAGAGACTGCCCGAAGGGGGTCTTAGCAGATGTCCGGTTTAATCCCTTTGGCTTATAGATGTTCTCATTGATTATTAGCCAAGGACTGCAGCAGACTGAAGGTACTGTAGCTCCTTCTGCTTGGCCGGTTTTGCTCGTGTGGCACAGAGCAGGTCCTCCTCCTCCAGTCTTGCCTGGATTTTATGATGTCCTAGAGGGATGACTTCAAGGTTGCCGTGACAGACCCTAGAACCTAAAGTGTCCAAAGTATCTGAGGCCAGGAGTGATCCTGCTTTAAAAACTTCAGGTTGAGAATCCCTTTTCCAAAATGCTTGGGACCTTAGAGTTTCAGATTTTGGACTTTTTTTTTTTTTCATTTTGGAATATTTGTATTACATGTAATGAGATGTTTTTGGAGATGGGATCCAGATCTGAATATGAAATTAATTTGTTTCATACACCCCTTCTATATATAGCCCAAAGGTAATTTGGTAACTTTATACAATACTTTTCACCAATTTTGTTTGTGAAACAGTTTCATGGTATGGAATTTTTCCACCTGTGGCATCACATTGGTGCTCAAAAAGTTTCGGATTTTGCAGGATTCGGGACTTTTTGGATGAAGGATGCTCAAGGTCTGCCCTGTTTTCTCCTTGTTTTTACTTCTGAATTTACATTCTGCGTTTATCAGCTTTTAATTGCTGTGACCAGAACATCTGGTGAAAACAACTTGGAGGAGGAAAAGTATATTTCGGCTCATGTTTCCAGAGGTTTAGTCCGTGGCTGGCCAAATCCATTGCTTGGGGCCCAAAGTGAGGCAGTGTTTCTCTTGGGAGCCTGGGCTAGCTTTCCAGGCCTGGAGGTGGTCCCTCGGGATGAGCGAGGTTAGTTACCAAGAGATTGGGCTGCTCTAAAGCTGTTTGGGGTCCTCAGCTTGCTCTCTCCCTCTTGTGTACGCTCTTACCATGTGACGTCTTCTACCGTATCGTGTCTTGGCACAGCACAGTTGGGGACACTTGATCTTGGCCTTGTAGCCGACAGGACTGTGAGCTGAATTAAACCTTTCTTTCAAATAAATTACCCAGTCTCAGGCATTTTGTTACAGCAACACAAAATGGACTATAGTGCTTCCTTGCTTTCCAGCCCAACAAGATAGTAAGTGCGGGGGCTGGAGCTGTGGCTTGGCGGTTACGGTGCTTGCCTGGCATGTGCGAGTACACAAGTTCAAATCCCAGTACCCACGTACACAATGAAGTGTCTGAGTAATGAAGGTTACTTGAAAAACTAAATAAAAATTGCTTTTCTCTCTCTCTCCCTCTCTCTCTCTTTCTCACTGTCCCCTCTTTCAAAAAAAAAAAAAGTAAATGCTCATCTTGGACATTTCTGGATTCTTCTCTGACTAGCCATTCTTCCAAAGGGCCTTGGCTGCTTTGACTGAGGAGATGGTATTTAGTGTGGGTTGTTCCTGGGTTGTCATTGCTTCTAAAGCTTTTCAAGTTGGTGTAAACCTAAGAAATACGTGTGACAGAAAAATCATGGGGTCTTAATACTTTACAGTTCAGCCGTAGAACTGCAGTTACAACATTGATTACATTTTTCCTGCATGCTGAAAATTTGAATTTCTAACAATGTTCACATAATTATTTGTCCATATATTTGGCGTGTGTATACACATCATTTCAGAATAATACCAATATTGCTATTAACAGGAGTTAAATCACACTCTAAGACCTGGGAAGTATTTGTAGAGGAACCATCACCGTCCATCGCTGGTTCCTCGCCTGTTTCCTGTAGGACCCTTTTTCTTTTTCTGCCTTCGCCTTACACCGTTTTGGTTTATGATTATTAAATACACACAATAAATACCCGTATTCCTCCACCTTTCCTTCACCAAGGTCCTCTGAATTCTGTACCATGCCTTCTTTGTCTATCAGCATATCCTAGAAATCATTCCATACCAGAGTGGAGAGATGTTTGTTTTCCTTTCACTGTAAAGGAAGTTCCATAGTTTATCCAGACGTACATTTGGATCATTTTCCACCTTTTCCATGACAAATGGTGCCCTAGTAAATATTTTTGTACCTGAGTCATTGTTAGTTTTATTGTTGAAGACTCTTAGAAGTGGGATTGCTGGATCTGAGGTTAAATGAACATGGCATGTTGTTAGATATTGCTAAATTCCTCTTCCTCCACTCGGGTTGTACCATTTAGAAAAAAATCCTAGTGGCATTGTATAGAGAACCTGTTTTCCCACTGATCAGATATGTTGTTAAGCTTTCTTATTTTTTGCCAACCTAATAGGTAAGATGTTGCTGTGGCGTGGTTTAAATTCAGTTTTTAAAAAATTTATCTTCATGATTAAAGGCTGTTTTCAGAAATTCTTTGTTCCTATCGATTGCCTAGTATTTTAGTTGGGTGGTTTTCCTTTTCCCCTCAACTTCTAGACTCTTTCTCCATTTAGCCATTTATATGAGATGGAAAATTATTTTTCCAGCTTATTTATCTTTTGGTGGCTTTGCTTTCAGCGTGTTTTACCCTGCAAAGTAGGATTTGTAACTCATTTTTTTTAAGAGTTTCTGATTTTGAGTCATGATGAGAAGGATTTTTCCATCCCAAGTTATTGGGGAATTAACCTGTATTTCCTTCAAGTACTTCTGCATCAAATATTTTTTCAGTACTATTTTTTTTAAATCTTCATATATTCTGGCCTGTGCTTCTGATGAAAAGTCTGTTGTCATTTTCTTTTCTCCTGTGGAATTGTGTTGTTCTGATGATCTTGTTTTCCATGGCTTGTACCAGTTTGGTTGTGATGTTCATTTCATGATCCTGTTCAGTGTGATTTTTTTTTCCATCCTTTTTCATTTGGGGTTTATCGAGATTCTTGGAATTGAAGTGTGTATTCTTTTCCTGTCCTTCCTCCCTGCCCTCTTTTCCTGGGACTCCAGTTACAAGTATGTTAGACCTGCGGCTTGCTCCTCAGTGCACTGGTGTGCTGGGCTTCTTGTAATTACTATGAATCCTTTTCTCCATTTTCCTTTAGTTTCTATCACTGTCTTTAAGTTTCTTAATCTTGTCTCTCCCATTTCTTGTCTTTTTTTAAAAAGCAAATACAATACTGATACCAAAACCCAACAAAGACACATCAAGAAAACAAAACTACAGACCAATTTCCCTGATGAGCATAGATGCTAAAATCCTTAATAAAATTCTAGCCATCTGGATCCAAAAATACATCAAAAAGATAATACGTCATGATCAAGTGGGCTTCATTCCAGGAAAGCAGTGCTGGTTCAACATATGCAGATCAATAAATGTAATTCACCACTTAAATGGAATTAAAAATAAAAATCACATAATCATCTCAATTGATGCAGAAAAGGCCTTTGGTAAAATTCAGCACCCATTTATGCTCAAAATTCTAGAGAAGACAGGGATCACAGGAAGAAACTTTAATTTTGTAAGGGCCATTTATGACAGACCCATAGCCAACATTATGCTTAATGGAGAAAGACTGAAAGCATTTCCACTGAATTCAGGAACAAGGTAAGGTTGTGCACTTTCACCATTCTTATTCAATATAGCCCTTGAAACCCTAGCCAGAGCTATCAGACAAGAGAAGAAAATCAAAGGAATTTGAATAGGAAAAGAGGAAGTCAAGGTGTCTCTATTTGCTGATGGCATGAGCCTATCCTAGAAGACCTAATAAACCCAACCAGAGGACTCCTAGAGCTTATAAACGACTTCAGCAAAGTGGCTGGTTATAAGATCAACACTCATGAATCATTAGTTTTCCTATACTTCAGCAACAAGTCCACTGAAGAAGAAATCAGGAAATCTGTCCCATTCACAATCTCCTCAAAAAAAAAAAAAATACTAGAGCATCAACCTTACAAAGGATATTAAGAACCTCAACAATGAAAATTATGGAACATTTAAAAAAAATTGGCAGAAGATGTGAGTAGATGGAAAAACATTCAATGTTCTTGGTTAGGCAGAATCGGTGTAATCAAAATGGCCATTCTACCAAAAGCCCTATAGATTCAATGTAATCCCCATCAGGATACTAATAACATTCTTCACGGATATAAAAAAGCAATTCTCGAGTTTGTATGGAGTAACAGAAGACCCAGAATAGCCAAAACATTACTAAGCAGGAAAGAGGAAGCAGGAGGTATCATAATTCCTGACCTGAAATTATACCTTAGGGCTATAGTAACAAAAACAGCATGGTATTGGTATCAAAACAGAATTGAAGACAATGGAACAGAATTAGAAGATACTGAGACAAACCCCCTAATCATTAACCATCTGATATTTGATAAAGGGGACAAAAGCATAGTGTGGAAGGATAGCCTGTTCAACAAATGGTGCTGGACAAACTGGACAGCCATAAGCAAACAACTGAAATTCGATCCTTACCTCTCACCCTGCACAAAAAATCAAGCTGGTTCAAGGATCTGGAAATTAAACCAGCAACTTTACAATTACTTGAAGAAAAAGTAGGATCAACACTACATGACCTAGGGGTCAGCACCAACTTCCTTAATAAGACTCATGGGATTAAATAAGACTCATGGGATTAAAACCAAGAATAAATGGGATGCCATTAAACTAAAAAGCTTCTGCATAGCTAAAGAATTAGTCAAGAGTGTCAAGAGAGAATCTACAGAATGGGAGAAAATCTTTGCCTGCTCCACCTCAGACGGAGGGCTAATATCCAGAATATACAAAGAACTCAAAAAACTGAACACCGAAACCACAAATAATCCAATCAACAAGTGGGCTAGGGAGTTAAATAGAAACTTCTCAATGGAGGAAGTCCAAAAGGCCCATAAATATATGAGAAAACGCTCTACATCACTAGCAATCAGAGAAATGCAAATCAAAACTTCGCTGAGTTTCCACCTCACTCCTACCAGAGTGGCAAAAATGAAGAATACAAACAATGACAGATGCTGGAGGGGCTGTGGGAAAAGAGGAACTCTATCACATTGTTGGTGGGACTGCAAACTGATACAGCAGTGTGGAGACTCCTCAAAAAACTGGGGCTGGAATCGCCTTATGTATGACCCAGCTATCCCACTTCTGGGTATCTTCCCGAAAGGGCTAGAATTGGTTTATTACAGAGATACAGCTTCGTTAATGTTTTTAGCAGCTCAATTTACTATAGCTAGACTATGGAACCAACCCAGATGCCCCTCACTAGAATAGTGGATTCAAAAATCTTGGTACATATATACAATGGAATTCTACTCTGCTATTAGAGCAATATGATGGCATTTTTCAGCCAAATGGATGGAGATGGAAAAAATTATGCTGAGTGAAATCTCCCAAACTCAGAGACTCAAGGGCCGAGTGTTTTCTCTCATGTGTGGATGCTAGAATTCAATCGGAAACAGACTGATAGTTGGCTAAGCTAATAATAACCCCAATATGGGTGAGTTTTTACACAAGCAGGGGGAACCATGACTATGATGCTGGGGGATGAAGGGAGTGGGGGCAGGAGTGGGGTGGAAATAGGGATATCAAGGCAGCTGGAGGGAGTATGGAAGTATCAGCCCAGGGGGGGACTTTCAACTTCCATGAGAAGACCAACAATCATTGGGGTAAAGTAGGGGGAAACATGGGATTGGGGGGAACCCAAAGTGGGGAGACCATGGAATAGCATCAGCCTTGGCTTGCTCTGACCCTATGCATGTGTTCATGATTGTATGGCAACGATTCCCTCATAAATGTAAGACTATCTTGAACGAATAAGAGAGAATCAATTTTATTTAGTTTTTCATGTGGCTTTCGTTGCTCTCACACTTCTTTGTGTAAGTGGTGCTGGGGTTTGAACCCATGTCCTTACACGTGCTGGGCAAGTTCTGTAACCATTGAGCCACCGCTCCAGTCCTGATCTGGGTCTTTTTTTTTTTAAAGGTATATATCTACCATTCCGCTTCTCAGCAGGTGCATGTCTTCCTTTGCCTTTCAAATAAACGGAGTTTAGGTACAGGCCCTGCTTTCTGTCTTTTTCTTCTGTTTTTCTTGTCTCTGCCATTTCTGGTTGTGCTTCTACTGACTCTTTTATTTTGTTGGCACTGGGAACTGAACCCAGAGGCACTCTACTAGTGAGCTACAACACCCCCAGTCCTTACTTTTTAGACAGGGTCTCACTAAGTTGCCCTGGCTGGCCTTGAACTTGCGATCTTCCTATCTCAGCTTCCCAGGTAGCTGGGATTACCCCTGCTGAGGTTTTTTTTTTTCCAATCTGACTAAAGGTCATTTTTTTCTGTCTTTTCTTCCCACATCTGTTTCTGTAAAGCACATCTTATGGTATTAATATGAATTTTAATAATTATGAGTTAATCGATTTTACTTTCAATGTCAGAGTTGAGTTTGATATCAGGTATTGCAAATACTTATTACAAGTACTTCTGAAACCAAAAAAAGGGCAAGAAAATAATATAAAAGAATTGCAACTGTATTGTGAGAAAAATACACGGGCCAGAAAATCCTGTAAATCATTGTGTTCCTGTAAAGATATTACTTCACCCCTAATAAATTAGATCTTGCTGTATCCACGTTAAGAATGAGAGATTTCTGAAAATGAAGGCTTTTGGTTCAAACATTTTCCTCCCTCATTTGTAATTTTTTGCTTTGATTCTTTGCTCCTGAGTTATTTTGCATAGAATGAGTGACAAGTGACATTTAGGAGCAATATTGCCATGACAGTTACACTTTTTCTAGCCCTTTGTAGTCTGGATGGCATTTAGATAGTGAATGGTTAATGTTAGGCCAGTAGGGATTTGTGTTCAAAGGAACAGATCTGCACTGTGCACCCAGAATGCCATTCTGTGGCTGCTTAGGTGGCTGGAGAAGGCTCTTGCTTCAGTTGGATGTAACGTGGAAAGAAGCGGTTGCCTTTTAAATCTAAAACTTGAATCAAGATACTTGTGGTGTTCCTGCAGAAGCTGTGGGTATACACAATGAGATGCTTGGTTTAGTTCCTGAAAGTCCCCCTGAGGATAACCTAAGACAATAATATTGCATGCGTTTCAACGTGACTTGGCTCCTTGGCAAAGCTGCAGGAATGGGTGTTGGGTTGGCTCTTCCTCATGAAAGTTTTACTTCTTGCTTAGAAAATGATAACAGTAATGCCTGCCCAATATTGTGTGTGCGCGTGCGTGTGTGTGTGTATGCATGCGTGTACCTTTTTTTCCTGATGCTAGAACTTGAACTCAATGATGATTGACCACTAGCTGCATCCCCAGTCCTTTAAAAAAAATTTTTTTTAAATTTTAAAACAGGTTCTCACTAAGTTGCCCAGTCTATCCTCAAACTTGTGATCCTCCTGCCTCAGCCTCCTGAGTATGTGGGATTACTGCTGTGCACCAGTGTACCTGGCTACCTTGCAACATTTTAATGAAAATAAATGACATTAAGTATATGGCATACCTAACAAAATGCACATTCTAGCTATTCAGGAAAAAAAATCTAGAAATCTTAACTTTCCATGACTTTGATTTTTCTCTGGAAGTGGAAAAGTTTTTTTTTTCCTACAAAAATTGGAGGCCTTAATAAAATGGGGTGTAGTTATTTGTGCTTCTGTTAAAATCCACAATACTGTTGTAAGTGATGGTTTTAGAGAGCTTTATTAGTCTCCTAGAACTGCCACATTAGGCAAGCATTACTGTTACCATTTTTTTTTTAGAAGGACAGTGACACCGAGAATTTTTATCGAGTTTTATACGTGGTTTTTGTTGCTCCAACACTTATTTGTGTACATGGGTGCTGGGGTTTGAACCTGTGGATTCAGGCAAGTGCATTAACCACCAAGCCCCTGCTCCAGCCATTTTCTAGGTAAGAAATAAAAGTTTCACAAGGAAGAGCCAACCCAACACCCATAGGACTTAGGGGTTCAACAGCAGAAATGCCTTCGTAGGAGGACACCATCCTGTTGGACTAGGGCCTTACTCTTATGTCCTCATTTGGCCTTAATTACCTCTGACAAGCCCTTTCTTCTCACGTAGCCACATCAGGGTGAGCCTTGAACATAGGAATTTTGGGGAGACACATTCGGACCCTAGTAACAATTCTCCTCTGCTTGGTTCTTGGACGGCTGCTGCAGGGTGTGCTGTGGGATTAATTTGTAGACTTTTTAACATCCTACCCTGCCTCTACAATAGATGGCACATTGGTACTTTCTTATTTTCTCTTCTTTATCTTTCCCAACCCTTGTGTATCTGGAATGTAGTGTCTCTTATTAACATGTGTATAATGTATTTTTAACTAATATGTATATACTTACTAATATGTATATTTACTAGTAGTTTGCAGATCAGTAGCTACCCTTACAAGGTGGAATGCGTTGTAGTTTCAACCCAGTGTCATGGATTAACTGTTTTCATTTGGACTACTTCATGTTATTTGAAAAACACTGCTGTAGTGTAGGGTGAGAGATGTGGCATGTGACGCAAGTTGAATGACTCTTTCTTTAATCCTTTGAGGTCACGGATGTGCAGTTGGCTTGCCTTGATTTATAGTATTTGGGAAGCCCATCATAAGACTTCCCTGCGGAGGAAATCGTAGTTTGGAAAGTTTCCCCGGCATTTGGCAACTTTCGTAGGAAGTAGACGGTGGAGTGGAAAAGCCTCATCATGTTGATTGTCTTTGTTGGGAGGGGCGCACAAATAAGTCTCGATTCAGGAGCAGGGTAGGTTGTAATGAAATCTCACTGGAGCCCAGCGATGCTAGAGATTATGTGTTTAATTGCTCTTTCAAGGTATGGGCTTGGTTTTGTTTTAGAATTATCTTTCCTTATCATAAGCTCCTCCCCAGTAGGTAGACAAATTATTTTAAAAGACTTTTTTTTATGTCTTAGTTTAAGGTCTTAATTCCATGGTGATATATTGCATGAGAGTTTGATTTTATTCCTCTTCATGTTACGTGATGTTAAGAGTTGACGCCACACACAGGTAGTGTTAATAGTTGACTGCGGGAGTAGCAGGATAATGAGAACCCATCATCTGGAAAGGTGCAGTCAGGTGGCATTGCAAGGGAGGGTGAGCTCCCTCCAAGTCCAGCCTTGGCAAGTATTGGACCTAAGGACAAGGTGAATGCTACTGAAAAAATCAAAGGTAACTTCTTCCCAGAGGACCCAGAGCATCACAAGGTTGTCAAGCATGAGATCATACCCTAGCTTGTCCTTGATTTGTTACATGACCTTGGACAAATATTTGAGCCTCTCCTTTGGTCCCCCAGTCTTCATTACAGATCAATGAGATCACGCCTGGAACAGATCAGAGCCACAAAGATGGCCTCTCCCCTCGCTTCCTGTTCTCCAGACCTCCAACTTAAAAAGAAAAAAAAATTGATAGATGAGGAGTGCATGAAGACACATAGCCAAGGACTGAGGGCCAGTGAAGATATCCCTCTTTAGTTCATTCTTCACTTAGTGCTTGGTATCCGGACTAGCTGGCTTTAGTGTGGCAGGTAGTAAAGACTAAAGATACAGAGAGAGCCTTGCAGTACTAGGGAGGTTGGAGACCTGGGCACCCCAAAACACCTGTGCATGTTACCGGCTTCAGCGGAACCCTACTTTGTGAGTGATGGGCTGCCCTCCTGATAACACGACGCCACTGCTGACCTACCAGGTTTAGGGGAGTGCTTGTGACCTACACCTGCACACCTCTCCCCTAGGGCGCTGAGGACCCAGGGAGACTTGAGTTAGAGGCAGGTAAACCAGATGTCCCACTGAGCCACACCAGCGTGCACAGTGGGTCATAGGGCCTGAAGAGCCAAATACATTCCAGGGCCCAAGGTCAGCTAGAGAGAGGTTTGGAAGCCTCGGGAAGTTGGACTGTGGAGACTAGAGTTACCTGGTATGATTTTGTATTAAAATGAGATTTCTCTGTCCTGAAACATGTGGGCAGCATGAAGGACCAGGGCTTTCTGGGCACCATAGGAGACCCCTAGTGGGGGGAGGTAGAAACAGAGGATCATGACCACTCACCCAGAGCGAGCTCCTTCAGATGGGCTGCTGCTCAGGCTGATGGTCTTTAAAGAGCAGGGTGGGAGGTGGGAGGGTCACTCCTCACGTCCTCTTGGGGTCTAACCTGGGGATGGAGACTTTGGTTGGAGAGAGCTGTGAGGCCAGCCTCCCGGAGCTGAGGAGAAGACTGGCTTTGGTGATGACCCAGGGACGTCACCTTAAGCAATCCAGTGCCTTAACCTTGGAAGAATACAGGGGAAGTAGGTGCATTATTTTGAGCTGCTCTTTATCTCCTGTGAGGTATTCTGCTAGGCACTTCTTTTCATTCCGTCCCAAAGTGCCCATTCAGAACTCAGTCCCAATACACATGTTCAGGACTGAGCTTGCTTCAATGGGTGGACTCCACTGAGTGTCCGCTACGCGTGGCGTGGGACCCTTCACTAGGAGCTGGGCACAGTCCTGCGCCGCAGGGCACAGCATGCGTGGAGATGACCAGGAACCTCCTGGAAAAGAAGCAGATGACTGAAATGACTAAGCATTTTGTTAATGGTGTTGCTTAATTCTTCAATAATAGCATGGTGACATTTTTAGTTGCTTTTGAAAGATACTAACTTAGGTGTTTGATTTCAAGCTTTTCTGTTCTTTAAGGTGTGTTTCTTATAGGTTCGTAGGGTACTGCAGTAAATGGCATAAAATGTCCACTTGGGAACCTGTACATTTCCTGAGCTGTTGCTTATTGGGCTGAACAATGCCTGCTGCAAGTGGGAATGTCCTCGTGCAGCTTCTTCCTCTGTGAACTTGGACGTTGGTGCCTCCCCAAGGGCCTCTTTCTTCCTGGGGGACACGGTGTGACACTGTTCAGAATCAGCCTGCTACTCAGGGTGCTGGAATTGCTGTATGATTACAAACACTTCTGTCACGTGAGGTGGCAGGTGCCCCGCACGTTATCAAGGAATGCAGGGCGGTCACAAGATAGTCCCAAGGCTCCCCTGCTTGGTGAGCTGGCCCATCACGTGGCAGTGGGACTGGAGTTTGAAAGTCCCAGTGCAGTGGCCGGAGAAACCGTGGCACCAATGGGGGAGGCCCACTTTTCAGTGACAAATGGTGGCTCAGGGTGTGAGGACCCTAACATGGGATGTTTGAGTAGCATAAACACAGGGTGCTTATAATTGGGGAAATGATTACTTTTGTTTTTTAATCTCCATCTTTCTGTTCTGATGTAGGTGCAACATTGGAGGAAATAAACCTCCACTGGGACTGGCTGGAACAGAATCTCCTGCGTACTTTGTCCGTCTTCGATAATAAAGACGACATCGCCAGCTTTGTCAAAGGGAAGGTGAAGGTAGGTCCCTTGATCGTTGCATTTCTCTCCATCTTTCATGTGACTGCCGTCTGACGTTTTGATCTGTTTCATGCAAACAGTTTTTATCACTCCAGTTACACTTTGGGTTTAATGCATAAAACCAAGTTAGCTCAACAAAACCTGTCAGTTTTTGAAGTCCAGCAAAATACACTTGAAATTTTTTTAAAAAATGGCTTTATTCTCAGGCCTGGTTCCTAGTATCCTTTACGATGTGACGTTTCTTTTTTCCCACTTTGTGCTGGGGGGAGAACCCCATAGTCTTAAGATTCCTTTTTTTTATGGAGCAATCCTTTGTTTTCCTCCTTAGTTATTCCTGACTTTTTTGCAGCTGTAAATTTTGTCACCGTGTCGGACCTAACACTTTCCTCCTGCCAATAATGGGTGTTTATTTTTTTTTTAAGAGAGAATCAATTTTATTTGGGTTTTTCATGGTTTTCATTGCTCTGACACGACATTGTGTAGGTGGTGCCGGGATTCGAACTCATGTCCTGACACGTGCCAAGCAAATACTGTAACTGCCGAGCCACCATTCCAGCCCTGGAAGTTTATTCTTAAAATGTTGATCAAACAGAATTAAAGCCAAGGAAGCTTTGCGAAGGCAGGAAAGGAATATTGGGAGGTATTTGTTGACACTTCCTGCCAGTTATATTCTATATAGCAGGTCTCCTTACAATAATGTGATGGGGAAGTGGTGCTTTAAAAGCCCTGTAGGACAGGGACATGGTTGCTTATTCTAAATTTACACACATGGACACTTAAGCCTGCAGTACAGCGTTCTTTATCCCAGGTCCTTCCGCATTTCCTCCCTTCTCCTGTCCCTCCTTCCTCCCCCTCAGGCCTTTTCCTGATCCCCACAAGTGGAATGGAATTGGCAAAATTATGCTGTATACATATGTGAATATTCCACAGTGAATTCTAGCTTTTGTGGATATCTATAAAGCACCAATTTAAAATAACAATAAATAGAAGAAAGACCAGTGAAGTAGAAGGAGCATAAGGGGAGAGAGGAGGGCAAGGGAAAAAGGAAGCACTGGGGACTAAAATATAGAAATTTCCTTCCCTGCATGTTTGATTCTGTCAGAATTAACCCCACTGTTATGCATAACTGTACTGCACTAATAAAAAAAAAAAAAACTTAAAAAAAAATCCCAGACCATGGATTTTGTTTGTTTTCTTTGAAACAAACAGAGTTACAGCTTTTACTAAAGAGTTTCCAAGCAAACTTTTGATTTTAGAGGAACAGAAGAGAAGCCCTCTTTTCCTTCTGGGGACTGGGGATGTTTGTGGAGTCGGTGAAGAGCAGAGGTGACCAGGTCAGCCAGCACTGTGGTGTTGGCCGGTGGCTCCCGGGCCTGACCCTGGCCTGTAGGGTCAGCGGGCCTGGTGGAAGACGGCACAGCTCTCAGGTCACGCCTCGTCCTGGCCCTGCGGGCCTGACTTGGGCTCCTGTTTTGGATGGCACCAAGCCTTAGAGGCACTCAACCTGCCTTCCTTGGTCTAACGTGGACCAGGGTGGCTTTTTGATTTAGGTGTTTCCCTTCGTTGGGAGGAAGGAAATTCATTTCTGCTGCTCTGGTTCCTAAAACACTACAGAAAAACTTTCCTTTACATTCTAGGTTCTGTGGCTGAGGGCCTGGAAATTAAACTGGCAAAAGACAAATTAACAGGAGAAAAACAGTTTATTTTAACACATGCGGAGTCCACACATATGGCAGAAACCCAGCAAGGAGTGACTCAAAGGGGTGGTTAGAATTTAGACTTACTTAGCATCTTGTTTTGTTTTTTTTTTTTTGAGAGAGGGAGAGGGAGTAGAGAGAGAGAGGCGGGGGCGGGGAGTGAAAGAGAGAGCATCAACTTTATTTTTTCATCTGATTTTTTTGTTTTTCTGACAATTTTGTATGAGATGCTGGGGTTCGAACCTGGGTCCTCACACATAGAAGGCAAGCACTATAACCACAGAGCCGCCTCTCCAGCCCCTTTCTTGGCATCTTAAGAAAAAAGAATAAGCCAGGTGCTGTGGCACACACCTGTAATCCCAGCAGCTTGGGAGGCTGAGGCAGGAGGATCCCAAGTTCAAAGCCAGCCTCAGCAACTTAGCAAGGTCCTGATAACTTAGCAAGACACTGTCTCAAAACAAAAAATAACAAAGGCTGGTGGTGTGGCTCGGCGGTTAAGTGTTCCTGGGGTCAATCCCTCCCCTCCCCCCCAAAGAAGAACAATAAATGGCAGAGGAATGACGGGAGAGGAAAAGGGGTTTGGACTTCTGGGTGGCACACTGTGCGGACAGCAAACATGGACTAAAACTAATGGAAGATAAGAGCTGTTTTTGTAAGGTTGCGTGAGCTCCTTGTGATGCTGTCTCTGGGCTGGTAAGATCTAGAGGTCTTCCTGGTGCAGAGGTGGAGACCCCTGTGCAAATGAAGATTCCATCCTGATTTTAGGCAGATGAGGGAGGGCAGAGAGTGTTTGGTACCTACTGTTTCTCACTTCAACTCAAAATAATCCTTATGCCAAAGTGGCATATTTGGGGGTGACAGTCTTAATCCCTGACACCTCAAAGCTAAAATGCTCTTATTAGGAAACCCTGAGGAGGCAGTGCTGGGGAGCAGGGGACCCTGAGAGTACAACTCACCATTTGCATCCAAAGGGTCTGGCAGCTGGGGCTTTCCTATCATCCCGGACTCTTGGCTGCTCCATAAAACTTTAAAATGTTCCTCCTGCTTCGAGCTGTGCCTGTGACCAGACACTGCAGCCCACGGAAGTTGGGAGGCTGTCTGCCACCATCCTGGCAGTCCCTGGAGCCACTGGATCCTGTCCTGACCCATGCCTGTTTGCTCTAGAGTCCAGTAATACAGTGAAGAAAACGAAAGTCACTTAATCTCACCAGCCCTCAGATTTATTTTTAGATGACCCGAAAGTAGATTATTTTAGTGTTAGTGTCCAGGTTTAATTTCTAAAATAGCTTATACAGAGAGGATGTGGTAGCACCCTATAAAAAGCAGCCTCGTCTTAATATAGGCTCTCTCAAAACAGTCCTCCAAGGGGCTGGAGTGGTGGCTCAGCAGTTACAGCGCTTGCCTACCATTTGTGAGGACGTGGGTTCGAACCCCAGCACCATGTATGCAGCGAAGTGTCAGAGCAACAAAAGCCATATAAAAAACGAAATAAAATTGATTAAAAAAAAAAAAAAGATAGTCCTACACAACAAAACTGAGGACAGTGTTGGAGAGGCCAGGTAAGCACAGATTGTCACCCATCGGAAACAGGCCAGAGCTTATATTCTCGGCCCTTCTTCCACCACTGCAGATCACAGAGGCCCCTTATTGCTGGTGTTCAAAGCTGCAAAGATATTGCAGCGTCAGAGTCTTTCCTCTGCTGTCGCCCACACACCCCAGTGTTCTGGGAGTACTTCTGCCCTCTGGAAGCTTGGCCAGTGTCCTCCCTTCTACCCTCGAATGCTACAGCTTGTCCCGTGGTAGAAAGGTGCTAGGCTTTGCCAAGTCCTGCAGTTGGCTTTACAGCAACCTTTTGGGACCTAATGAAGACATTTGTTAGTGTCTTAGAAAGACTTTCAACCCGTTTGGGTAGTTCTTCAGGGTTGACATGGTGAGTTCACACACCAGAACCGGTCACTGGGCCCTCATACCTCTTGTGTTAGCTTTCCATCACTGTAACAAATATCTGAGACAATCGACCCAGAAGAGGTCTATTTTGACTCTCAATTTTGGAGGTTCTGGTCCATGATTGGTTGACCCTACTGCTTTTGAGCCCGTGACAGCATATCATGGTAGGGGCTTGTGGCACAGAGAAATTTCACTTCATGGTGAGCCAGGCAGCAAAGAAAGGAAAGGGATGGGGTCTCCCTGTCCCCCTTAAGGGCATGTCCGCAATGACCTAAGGACCTCCTGCCAGGCCCCACCTTGTAAAGGTTCCACCACCTCCCACTGAACCACTTGGAGGATCAAACCTTTCACGTGGACTTTTGGGAGACATTTAGGACCCAAACTATAGCCATCAGTGTTGGGAGGATTTGGAAAGTCATTTGAGGATTGATTCTTAGAAGTCAACTGATTGAACCAAAGCTTCATGGTTAGTGAGTGGCGGAGTGAGAAATCTGCTCTTTGGTTTTGCAACCTCGTGATGGAGAATCAGTCCTGTTCCTTTCTTTCCGACCGTGGCTGTTCCTGGCTAGTGGACAGGGACCGGTGTTCTGGAAGCAGCCCGATTCCTCAAGTGCGTGGGTACGTCCATCTTTCCTGCTTCCTGTTCCTTCACTTTGCTCAGCTTCCTGGATAAAGGCCCCCATCTTTCTGTGCCTCAGGCTCTGATTGCTGAGGAGACCAGCAGCAGGCTCGCAGAGCAGGAGGAGGAGCCCGAGAAGTTCCGAGAAGCCCTGGTGAAGTTCGAGGCCAGGTTCAACTTCCCTGAGGCAGAGAAGCTGGTCACCTACTACTCTTGCTGCTGCTGGAAGGGCCGGGTGCCCCGCCAGGGATGGCTGTACCTCAGTATCAACCACCTCTGCTTCTACTCCTTCTTCCTGGGCAAGGAACGTGAGTGAGGCCGGTGCCAGCATCTGCAGCAATTTGGTCCTTCAAGACCAAGTTGGCCCCAGGGATGCCTGGCACTGCTCCCAAGAGAAGCCATTAATGTTTAAGTTCCACAACAAAAGATTTGGGTAGATGGTTGAGATGACAGCAGGTGATACTTGATTAATTTCCAGATGACTTGTTCAGATAATGAGGCTTAATTATATATGCTGCATCTAGGGAGCTTGATTTTGAGAGAATTCATTTCTTTCCTGCTGCCTTCTGAACCATTTCAGTGTAGCTCACTATAAATAACTACTAAAGGGCTCTTACTACCATAGATCATGTTGAAAACACAGTGTCATATCTGATGGCTGAGTATTTCTAAAAGAGCAGAGCATATTCTTCTTAATATAGAAGGATTTCTTTCTTTCTCTTTTTTTTGGAGACAGGGCCTTGCTAATTTGCCTCCTGACGTTTGATTCTCCTGCCTCAGCCTCCCAACTTGCTGGGATTAAGGGATGTGCGACAGCATCTGGCTACTTATTTTTGGGCGGTGCTGGGAATCAAAGCCAGGGTTTCGCACGTTAGTTAGGCAAGCACTGTACTACTGAGCTGCATCCTAGTACCTACTTTATTTTTTCTTAAAAGACGGTCTTGCTTTGTTGCCCAGGCTGGCCCCAAACTCCTGGGCTTAAGCCATCCACCTGTCTCAGCCTCCCGGGTAGCTGGGAAGCACACACTGTGCCCAGCTATACTGTATTACTTTAGAATTTCATACAAACTGCTTGCACTGTTGTGGAAGCCTAATGAAAGTCATCTGACGCAGACTAAACGTTCAGCCGGCCTCTGTAAATGGGATCACGAATAATCCTCTTACATGCCTCCTCTTCCCTCTGCCTTGCTCAGTGAATGCTGGTTTTGAAACTAGAATTTGTGGATTAAGAAACTTTTGCAGGACTGTTTAAACATCCTTGAGAAAGTGCCTGTTGGTGTACCAAAGCGATGTTCCTTGACAGTATGCAGTAGCCAGCAACTGGGAAATCTCACTTGAATCTTTAAGAAAACCACTGGAACAGGAGTCATGGTTTCCCCACCAGCTGTCAGGCTGTTCTGTGCTCCTCTCCCTGCTCAGGCTTTGAAGACATTTGTATTTTAGCTTAAATGAAAAAAAAATTAAACTCTGGATTATCGCCTGCTGATGCACTTGAATTTGCCTCCAGTTTTATGGTGGAGTCTATATCTATCTCTTTTCTCTTTCAGTGAAACTTGTCATCCCTTGGGTTGATATTCAGAAGTTGGAAAGGACATCCAATGTCTTTCTGACGGACACCATACGAATCACCACGCAGAATAAGGAGCGGGACTTCTCCATGTTTCTGAACCTGGACGAGGTCTTTAAGATCATGGAGCAGCTGGCAGATGTGACGCTCCGGAGGCTGCTGGATAATGAGGTCTTTGACCTGGACCCAGATCTGCAGGAGCCCAGCCAGATCACCAAGAGGTAGAGCTTCAGTCCCATGGTGTCCCTCAGCTGCACAGGGGACCCATGCTTCCTGCTTGGCCTTTCCACATGCTTTTGTTAGTCCGGGTTATGAGGTCTTTCCCCTGTGTCTCAGGTCATTGGTTCCAGGGTTTGGATACCAAATCCTACAGATGTTCAGGTCTTTCAGAAAATGGTCTAATATTTACATATAAACTACAGTTTTTTTGTGGTGCTGGGGTTTGGACCCAGATTCCCAGGCATGCTAGACAAGGGTTTTACCACTGAGCCATACCCACAGCCCTCCTCTTTTCATATTAAATTACTTTGCAGAAAAAGTTTTTCAGGACAGATGAATTTATTTTGATATCTTTGTCATCAGATACACACCTTACTAGTAGAGAAAGTCGGTGTTCTTTGTAATTTGACTGAAGCCGACAGCAGTCACGGAGACTTGTAGGGGTAGTTGCTTGCAATGTCGTGTTAAGGAATCTGGTTTTATCGTCTGAAGTTCAAAATGTGTTGTATGAGCTTGACTTTGATTTCAGGTTTGTGGATCATAACTGACTGATATCAAGGTGAACTATGAATGATTTATAGAGAAATGAGTTACATAAAGTGCTATCCTGGCTAGAAGTTCTTAATAAAGTTACAGAATCACTAGTAATCAAATACTGCTAGTCATTAAATCATCTTTTCATTATAAATCACACAACATAAACTTTACCATTTTTAAGTGTGCAGTTCCATGGCATGAAGTATATTCACGCTGATACATAACCATCCCCACTACCCATCTCCAGAACGCTTCTTGCTTTCTGTAATCAAAACCCTACCCACTAAAGACTAACTCCTGTCCAACCTTCCCCAGCCCCTGGCAACCACCAGTCCATCCTCTGTGAAATTGATTAGGTCCCTCGTGTAGGTAGAGTCAGACAGCATTTGACTTTATGCATTGAGCGTATTTCACTTAATACAGTTGTCCCATGGCTCAGCGGTGTCATCACACGTGCCAGAGTTGCCTTCCTTTCCAGGGCTGGATGGCAGTCGGTTGTATGTGTGCACCCCCTTGTGTTTATGCAGTCGTCTGTTGGCACACACTTAGGTTGCTGCCACCCTGTGGCTCTTGTGATCGATGCTGCAGTGAACATGGGCCTACCAATTGCTCTGATACCTGCTTCCAGTTCTTTCAAGTGTTTACCTGGAAGTGGAATGGCTGGATCATCCGATAATTCTATTTTTCTTTTTTCTTTTTAAGAACCATTAGTCGTTTATCTGAAAAAAAAAATTCTCTGTTTTAACATTCTTCTTTTCAATTAACGTTTCTTGGAAATATCCAAGGAGGCGAGTAAAACATGTTTGTGCTACAGCATTGGAAATTCTTTGCAGGGCCATGAGCAACAGCTCATCATTTTTCTCAGCTGCATTACACAGGCTAGATGACATATGACCAAGCAACTCGTATCTGAATCTTGAAATGCTCCTGCAATCCAATTTTGGAGCATTTTTACTTTTGATTTTGGGATTAGGGTGCTCAGTTGGTAAAGTCTACACATAAATGCTCCAAAATCTGGAAAACTCAAATTTGAAGCACTTCTGGTGGCAAGTATTTTGAATAAGACAGACTCAACCTGCCCTAAGTTCATTCACAGCTTTAGATTGCAGTGTTCAGCGATAACACAAAGAAAGCCATTATAAAAACAGAAGACCTCCTATTCCCTAAACACGGGAACTTTCTTAAGATCTTGGAAGGGAGGTGCCTCTTTCTAACCTGTGGTCTGTGACTGGCAGCACATTTAGAGTTTGCATGTATTCAGAAGGACTTCAGATCCCTCTCAGCTGTGTTCATTCACTTTAAACTAATCACGTGCTATCACAAGGAAAGCCAACAAAATTTTAAATGCTCTTGGTGGATTTTTTTTTCAAAATTGGTAAAAATTTCTATGAATTCCACGTGGTTTTGGGTCATTTCTGAAAATGTGACTTTTGGGAGATGAAGTGGTACTTGTCACTTCCTTACGAAAGGGACACTTGGGGCTCCGACCTTTAATTTTCTAGTTCCCAGCCCTGAGTGCTCCATGTCCCTTTTGGCTCTAGGACCACCCAGCATGGTCTCCATCTTTTCCCGGAAGATAGCACAGTTTAGTGGGAATCACACTGTCCCAAGTTTTGTCAATTCTTTTTTCTTTTTTCTTTTTTAAGATAGAGGGAGAGAGTGAGAGGAGTGAGAGAGAAAGAAAGAATCAATTTTATTTATTTTTTCATCTGGCCATTTTTTCTCCAACACTTGGTTGTTTATGTGGTGCTGGGGTTTGAACCTGGGTTGTCGTGCATGCCAGGCAAGTGCTATAACCACTAATCCACCTCTCCAGCCCCTGTGACAGTATTTTCTTGTATCACTGAGATAGTTGGTATCCAAGGCCGTTTACTCCAGCTGACAAAGATCCGTTAAAAATGAAAAGGCTGCAATTAGGAGCCCTGAAGAAACAATTTTGGGGTGTATGCGTTATTAGATGGCTCATATAAACCACCAGTTGCAGCACCGATCTCTTCCCTGTGCACGTATAAGAACCTGTGTGTGCGTTGCAGCCACATAGTCTTCTGCATGGGAGACCAACTAGCAGGCCTGTGTGCCGGTGGCCCCAGAGGTGTCAGGATTCTAGCTCTACTTCCAGATGTGGCCTTTTGCTTGGGTTTGGGATCAAAGTGAGGAAAGAAGAGGAAGATGGAAGATCTGTGGCACCTTACTCCCTTCTGATAAATCACATGTTTTGGAAGAAAAATGATCAGTGCCGGCAATTTCCATTTACATCCCAGAAGTCAGGGGAATTCTACAAGGTTGTCCCACCCCGTCCCCAATATTCTTCTCTGGGCTGTATTAAAAGAGAGAGAAGGACAGGAAAGGTCCTTGGAGTAGTGGTTGAGCTTTCCATGCCCTCTGGTACCCAGGGCTGGCCCAGGGCTCGCAGGGGGTTCTGGTCCACAGCTGTCAACCGCCTGGTTGGTGACTTCCTCCCATAGCCCGCCCGTGTTGCCTCCCATTCTGGGCTAGTTCTCCTCTGCAGCCTTTGTCATGGAGACCCTGCGTAAACAGGTAATGACTCAGTCTGCCTGGCGTCCCGCCAGGAGGCCCGGTTTCAGTTTAGGAAAGCGGGCTGTCTGTGCTGGAATGCCCCTCCGCCCTCTGTGCTACATCCATTTTCACTTCCCGTCCCAGATAACAGCTTTCAAGTGGTGCCTGTGGGGTCTCAGACTGGATCAGATGGCATCTGATGTCCCGTTAGTCACCATTGTCCCTTGGTCACTGCAGTGGGACTTAAGGACCAGGACAGAGCATGGCTCATACCTGCAGGGGACAGGGAGGATGTCGTTGCCCTGGAATGGGTTGGGACAAGGAAGAGCTCAGGGTTCATCCGGATCTGGTCCAGGTCTTCCTGGGTTGTCATCCCAGGGCTCAGGAGGCAGTGACTGAGGGGAGTGTGCGTGCGGAAAAGTTGACTGATCTGACATTTCCCAACAAAACATAGCCTGAAGCTGGCAATGGTAGGGTGACATAAGATGTCCGGCTATCTCTGTAGTAGGTTGGAGAGGGGTGTCTTCACTGAATGGGAGTTAATCTGCTCTGCTGGCTGGAAGTGCTGGAGTGGGAACTGTTTCCCACAACAGCTTTGCTGCCAGTTTGTAAGGTGAGCAGTGGCCGCCAGGGGTGGGTGTCCTCAGCAGTGCACCCTCGGCCTTGTCTGTCCAGTTTTGCACCCTACTTTAGGCTTTCCCACCCTGATCCTCCCCCTTTTCTGCTGTTCTCCTTGGTCCCCACCACACATGCCCACTTCCATCTGCCTGATTTGAGCACGAGCCTCCTCTGGGAGCAGTGAGACATCTCTGGGGCTCCAAAGCCCTGCTGGCCCCCTCCTCTTAAGCGAAAGCCATGTCTCATTCATCATGGCTCTGAAGACCCCTGAGTAGCTGAGGGCATGGCTAGGTCTCTGGGGCAGGATGGCTGGAGGAGGCGGAAGGCTCGAACCTTTTCTCCAGGGTGGAAAAGACAGACAGATGCTGTGTCATCAGCTTTGTGTCACTGTGTCCTAACAAGGACAACTTAGAGGATGGAAAGTTTATGTGGGGGTTGTGGTTTCAGATGGCCGACTCCATTGCTCTGGGCCCAAGGTGAGGCAGCACACCATGGCAGAAGGGTGTGGTGAGGTGCTGTTCCATTCCTGGCAGCCAGGAAACAGAGAGGAGGAGGAAGGGCCACAGGGAAGATGAGACCTTCCAAGGCACACCCCCAGTGACCCACCTTCTCCAGCCGCGTCCCACCTGTGCACAATCAGCACCCAGTCAGCCCATTCAAACTACAATAGACGAAATAGGTTACAGATCCCACAATCCAGCCATCTCTCCTCTGGATATTCCTGCTTTAACACAGGAGCTTTTAGGGGACACCTCTTATCCAAGCCATAGTAGATGCCCTAGGTTGTCAAGGTCCTAGTCTCTTAAGGGGTCAGTGTGGATGGGATTTCCAAAATAGAGGGGGCTCTGGGTGCCCTCTGAGCCCACCTTCACATGGCCACTCCTTGTCTGAGGGTGGGTGAGCCTTGTGTCCCATCCTGTGAGTGATCTTGGGCTCCTGTGTGCTATACCAGTTGGCACTGGTCATCTTGCCGTTTCCCCAGGGCTGTTGGAGGTTCACAGAGGAAGGATGTTTTGAGCCAACACACATTTGGTCAATGACACATTTGATGTGCAGACTAGGGCTCTGAGGAGCAACACATGTATCTGGTCTTTGTGTTATTTCTAGATTGGTAATCCTTGGCATTTGCATAGTGTGTGGGTTTGGGGCGGGTATGTAGCTAAGAGCAACTGGTCGAAACCCCTGCGTGCCCCTTAAGAGCAGGCTGACCTCAGAGGACCCAGTCTGTCCTCGCCTATTCCACGAAGGCAGGAGTGGAGGCTCAGGTGTCCATCTAATGTGCAAATAGGAAATACTTAAATGCTGATCTAAGGGGGAAGGTGACCTGCCCAGCCTGCAGCACGGCCAGTGTGCAGCCTTGTGCTGACATATAGCAGGCTCAGGTATGTGCAGTGAGCAGTCGGATGGAGTGAGGGTTGGCGTGTAAGACCCAGATGTCATTCTTCCGAAAAGCACCATTTAAGCTTGATGGGAGAAGACGGGGGGTGGGGGGGTGGGGACCTGCTTTCTGTTCATCTTCACCTACCCTATGAGAGAGAAATCTGGATTTGTAGAGAAATGAATGAATTATCTACCTCTAAGTTTCTTGGGTCTGAAGTCTTAAGAATTAAACATGGGTTTTGAAGTGTGCATATAATCTAGAACTTTCTGCATAATTGTCAGACATGATTGCATATTATTTCAGTTCAACAATAAACTTGAAGGTTGTTGCTTCATGTTCTCATGAGCACATTTATCCTGTCCTAGTTACAGGCCGTCCAATGGCATGTGCTAAGATATGGTGGCTGACAGGACCTCCCCCTGCTGGCCTCGCTCAAGCTCTCTGGGTGTGATTGTTTGGGCCTGTGCGTGGCAGACTGCACTTGGCTTCTGGGCTGATCTCTGGACTCTTGGGGATGCTCTCCAGTGGCTCACAGCCCTGTTAGCACCCACCTTCTCAAGGGTGTGACCACTGGATGTCGTTGGTCTTGTCTGTGGAGGAAAAGCAGAGATGTTAAGTGTGGGAAGGTCTGAGAGGCAAGTTGTGGCTGGCGGGCTTGGTTTTTGATATTGTTCTGAGAAAGGAACTGGTACATCTAGCATCAGCTGCCACCTGCCTGGAAACTTACAGGGTGGTCTCACTCTGATCTTCACAAGTGGATGGTTGCTCACCAGGTCGCTGTTTCACTTTAGTTGTGCTAGAAATTTAAATATGTGTATCACATAAGCTTAAAAGTGCAGTTAGATGGCTTTCTAGTAGGAGGGGAATGAACTCGGGTCTTAAAGTCCTTTCCTTGCCTTCTTTTTGAAGTTTGAGGTTTCTGGTCCCTGGCTGCCAGCATGCCCAGCAGGAGAGTGGAGACTGGGTGTGTAGCGTAGCCCCCTGCTCTGAGGCCACAGAGAGGCCCATGCAACTGAGCTGTGAGCCAAGGCAGAAAGTAGGCTGGAGAGAGAACTCCTGTTCTCAGTGGGACTCGGATACCTGAACACCTTATTCTTAATTTGAGGACTTGGGTGCAAAATAGAAGTCTTGCTGCCCTTCTTATAATTCAATACAAGCTACCAGGATCTGTGCTGGGATTTGTCTTCACGTGCTACCTCATTCCTCGGCTTTGACCAAGGGGGAAAAGGAGGTGTCCCTTTAGGGAGGAATTCGGGGACTCTGGAAGGACTTTTGTATGATGTGTGTAAGGAATAAGCATCAACTTCACTTACCTAAAAGCCAGACTACACCCAGGAGGACCGCAGCAAGAGCATTCCCCACCTACCAAATGCCCTGCGAGCCTCCGGGCCTCTTTTCCACTGGCAGGCATGCAGTCAGGACTACACCAGGAGGACTCTGGCAGGAGCAGCCCCTGCCCAGGTCCTATGGGAGGAAGCCCCCACCTACCCAAACCTTCTGCATGCCGTCTGGGCCACTTTTGGTCCCAGCAGACAGGTGCTCAGGATCCGCTGATAAGATCCCTGTCCAAAAAAGTGCTGCCACTGTCACCACAACCCCCACCCCACCTGAAGCCCCACATGGAGAGCCAGGCCTTTTTGGTCTCAGCTGGCAGGTTCTCAGGACACCATCAGTAGGACCAACCTACAGAAAAACCCCCACCTACCTGGTGCCCTGTGTGCCAGTCCAGGTTTGCTTGGGTCCCCTCTTCCTTTGGCCCCACTGGCAGGCACTCAGAACACCCCCCGGGAGGTCTCCCGTCTGGAGCAGCCCCTGCCCAGCTGAAGGACAGGCCCAGGCCTTTTCTGCTGTGGGGACCAGCACATGCCCAGGATGAACTGGACCAGCCCTTGACCCAGGCCTCTTCTGGTCCTGGCCTGGCAGGTGCCAAGGATGACCCAGGTTCAGATCTGCAATCTTGAGCCTGGATCCAAAAGATGGAACAGAACAAAGACCCAGGAAAAAGCAAAGTCAGGAAGGTGGTGATCATTAAAGAGGTGGTAGCAGATCTGTCCCTTTGACTAGCAAGGAAAAACAACCTGGAGAACTGCCCACCTTCCCTGCAGGAGATCTCAATTCAGAGATCCCGAAGAAGCTCTTCAAAAATGAAGAATCAAAATAGGAACGGGTCACTTCAAACCCAAAACTCCCCCTAAAAAGGATACCATGGATAGGAACTGAAATGACAACCATGAAAAAATCATCAATGATCTGATTACTAAAAGGAATAATGAACTGAAAGAAGATTTAATGAAGGGACTAAGTGAGAAAACTCAAGAGATAAAAAACTATTAGCAAAGAAATAGACATACTCAAAAAGGAAGTAACAGAGCTAAAATATGCACTCAATGACATAAGAACCATGGAAGAATTTAATAATAGATTAATGTCTATAGAAAACAGAACCTTAGCTCTTGAAGAAAGAATGTCTGACAACGAGAACAGGCTGAGCAAACTTGAACACATGGATGACAAAAAAAGAAAAAACCTCACAGAACATGAACAGAAGTTTAAAAATGTCTGGGATGAAATGAGAAGAAACAATATAAGAGTAATTGGGATACAGGAAGAAATAAAAACACAAACAAATGGGATAAGAAACATTCTGCATAAAATAGTAAGAGAAAAATTTTCCCATATAATAGTCAGATATGCTCATCCAGGAAGCTTATAGGACACCCAATAGGCCTAATGAAAAGAGAAGCTCACCAACACACATCGTATTCAAAATGTACAACAGGGAAATCAAGGAAAGAATATTACAAGCTGCAAGGGAGAAACGCCAAGTCACATTCAGAGGCAAACCAATAAGAATCACATCCGATTTTTACGGTCAGACTCTGGAAGCAAGAAGATCATGGAACAAAATCTTTCGACGTCTAAATGAACACAATATGCAGCCAAAAATACTAAGTTTTGCAGCTGCTGCAAAACTCAGCTCAAAATTGATGGTGAAATAGAAACTTTTCATGATAAGCTCAAACTTGCAGCATTCATAGTCAGAAAACCAGTATTACAAAGAATCCTTAAAAATAAACTCCAGATAGAGGAACTAGCAAACATTCCTCAACACCCACAGAGAAAATTCAAAAAGGTGTATGCTATCAATAGACAACCAAGATAGCACAGAACTTACTGATAAAACACAAGGACAGTGAACTACAACCACATAACTATTCTAACACTGAATGTGAATGTTCTCAATGCACCAATCAAAAAGCACAGACTAGCAGATTGGATCAAAAAACAAAATCCAACAATCTGTTGCTTACAAGATAGCCACCTACAGCCCATGACACCCACAGATAAAGGGTGAAAGGATGGGAAAAAATCTACTGGGCATATGGCCCAAGAAAGCAAGCTGGAGTTGCAATTCTTATATCTGACAAAGTGGACTTTATACATAAATTAATCAAAAGTGCTAACAAAGGCCACTATATCCTAGTAAAGGGAACAAAACAAAGGAAGAAATAATCATAGTAAATATATACTCTCCAAACACCAATGCCCCCAACTATGTGGAAGAATTACTCTAAGATATGAAACCATTTGTGGACCTCAACACAATAGTATGGGAGACTTTAACACTCTTTTATCACCAGTAGATATATCATCAAAGCAAAAAAAAAAATCCAGTCTAAACAACACCATAAATCAAACAGACTTAACAGACATCTACAGAATGTTCCACCCCAAATTTGCAGAGTATACCTTCTCAGCAACACATGGATCCTTCCCCAAAATAGATTGTATTCTAGTTCACAAAGGAAACCTCAGCAAATATAAGAATGTAGATATTATTCCATGTATCCTATCAGACCATGATGCCATGACCCTAATAACTAATAGCAGAAACCATGGCACAAAACACAATATACATGGAGATTGAATAATATCTTATTAAATGAAGAATGGGTCCCAGAAGACATGAGAACAGAAATTAAGGATTTCTTGGAAAAGAATGAGAATGAAGACACAACATATCGAAACCTCTGGAACACTATAAAAACATTTTTAAGGAGAAAATTTATTGCACTAAGTGCCTACATTAATAAGCAGGAGAGATCCCAAACAAGCTTATGCTCCACTTCAAATATCTACAAAAGGAGAAACGATCTAATCCCAAAGCCAGCAGAAGACAGGAAATAACCAAGATCAAAGCTGAAACCAATGAAAATGAGAACAAAAAAACAATAAAAAGAATTGATGAAACAAATAGCTGGTTCTTCAAAAAAAAAAAAAAAAAACAAATAAAATTGACAGAACCCTAACTAATTTAACTAAAAGGAGAGAATCAAAGCAAATCAACAAAAATGGGGTGATCACCACTGACCGCACTGAAATCAGATTATCAGAACATATTTTCTTTACATCTGATAATCTAGAATACATGAACAAATTTCTAGACACAACATTCCCAAATTGACACAGGATAATATTGAAATCCTAAACAGCCCAATTATAGGCACCAAAATCCATACAGCAATTAAAAGTCTTCCAAAGAAGAAAAGCCCAGGACCTGATTGATTCCCTGCTGAGTTTCACCACACCTTTGAAGAAGAGGTAACACCTCTCCTTAGTAAGCTATTCCAAGAAATTGAAAAAGAGGGAACTCTCCCAAACACTTTTTATTAAGCAACCATAACTGTGATACCAAAACCCAACAAAGACACATTGAAAAAAGAAAACTACAGACCAGTATCCCTCATGAACATCAATGCAAAAATCCTCAATAAGGTTCTTGCAAACCACATTCAAAAACACATGAAGAAAATTCATCCTGATCAAGTGGGCTTCATTCCTGGTATGCAAGTCTGGTTCAATATACGCAAGTCAATAAATGTGATTCATCACTTAAACAGAGGCCTCTCACTGGATGGATGGATCCAAAAGCTCTGGTCTGTATACACCATGGAGTTCGACTCAGCTATTAGAAACAATGATATTGCATCCATTGAAGGTAAATGGATGGCAATGGAAGAAATCATGCTGAGTGAAGTCAGCATAACCCAGAGAGTCAAGGGCCAAATATTTTCTCTCGTTTGTGGAGGCTGGAGCTAAACCCAGCTTCGGGGAATGGTAGATAAACTCATGGATTAGAACCACAGAATGAAAATACAATTTGTTAATATTTATGATATGCAGTTGCACGATACTGCATAAGATATTTGAACAAGCTATACTGCATTCCTTTCCAAAAATGTAAATGTTTAATCCTATTGTCAATATATATAAAAGAATAACCAGGGATGATAAGGGAGGAGACGTGGAAAGGTTGAAACCAAGATGAAACAAGGTACATTCCAAGCATTTATAAGTATGTCACTGTATACACTATAATCATGTATATAAAAATGTTCTTCATAAGTATAAAAATTATGACAGTGTACTTAGGTTTTTTTATGGAAAAAGGTAGGACCCTGAGAAAGGCAAGAGATCAGGGTGTGGGGGAAGTGGGGATATTGACCAAATTATATTGCTGTATTGGTTCATCTAGGAGTATGTGACGACAAATCCCATCATTATGTACAACTATAATGCACCAATAAAATTTAAAAAACTAAAAAGCCCATGTGGCCAGCATGCTTTGCGGATGATGATATCAGTTTTCCAATTCATTTTATTTGTATTATTTTTATTTAAAGTAAATGTATTTTTAGTAGATACAAAAAAAATATAAGCATTATACATGTAAATGAAGAACCCCATGCGGTTTTGGTTTTGATATTTGCATTCATGTGTGATATTTAAATCAGGTTAAACGTACATATGCACTTCCTCAAACATTTATCATTTCTTTCGGGTGAAAATATTCCAAATCCTTTCTTCTAGGTTTTTGAAATATACGGTATCCGGCTGTTACCTACGGTCACTTCCTCTGCAATAGCACAAAGCTTCCTGCCCCTTTTTGTAACTCAGTACCCACTGGTCAACCGCGCCCAGACTCTGTTTTCCACCGTTCTTCTCTCAACTGCTTTGAGATCGGTAGTTTTAGATTTACCTGTAACTGTGTTGGACACAGTCGGCTCTCAGGAACCTTGGAGTCATCCTGCGGGACCTCGCCTTCCGTTCCAAGCCTGTGTGACCTTCTGGAGTGCCCACGATGCTTCCCTATGTCCCCTGGCACTTGCCCTTTCCATGGAGGGCCGGTTTCTACAATGTTCTTACAGCTCGCCACCATCAGCACCATTACGTAACATTTTATTGCCCCCGAAAGAATTCTCACATTCACAAGCAGCCGCTCCTCATTTTTCTCTCTCTAGACCTCCTGTTCTGGATATTTCATGTAGTTGGAATCCAGCAATGTGACTTCTGACTTCTTCCACTCAGCCTAAGGTTTCCAAGTTCCATCCATTCATTTTTTTTGTTGTTGTTGAGAAAGAGAGAAAGAAACAGTTTTTATCCAGGTTTTCATGTGGCTTTTGTTGCTCTGAGACCTTGTTGCATATGTGGTGCTGGGGTTCACACTTGTGTACTCGCGCATGCCAGGCAAGCGCCATAACCACTGAGCCACCACTCCAGACCCATTTTTTTCTTTTAATTACTAAGTAATCTGTCCCATTTTAGGGATATAGCACATTTTATTTGTCAACTGGTGGACATTTGGGTAGTTTCCACCTTTTGGCTATGAATAATGCTGCTATAAATGTTTGTGTGCAAGTTAGTGGACATAGATCTCAGTTCTGTTGGGTATATTCGCCTCCAACTGGAATTTCTGGGTCAGTGGTGAGTCTAAGTTTAACCTTGCAGGGTTTCTGGCTGACTGTCAACATGAACACGTCATTTTAAATTCCTAGCCAGGGCTTCAACTTCCCCACGTCCTTACCAACACTTATTATCCTCCGACTTTCCCATACTTGGATTCTTGGGCTATTTTTGCTGTAATTCTTAGAGTAGCTCAAACCAGGAAGGAATGCCTACTTTAGTTCATGAATTCATTACACTGTTTCTGGTGGAGACAGTGTGGTCTGCTCTTAGCACTTGCTTGCTTGCTTGAGAACCTGAGTGGACTGTGGGGCTGACAGGCTCTGGAGGGACATAGCATTTTTAATTTATTATTAATTTTTGTTACTGGGGATTGAACCCAGGGTTCAACCCCACAGGGGATGTTGCTCAGTTAACCACTGAGCAACATCCCCAGCACTTTTTATTTTGAGACAAGGTCTCACTAAGTTGCTGAGGCTGGCTTCAAACCTGCAATCCTCCTGTCTCAGCCTCCCAAGACACTGGGATTAAGGGCATGCACCAATGTACCCAGCTACTACACTTTACTTTTCTTTTTCTTCTTTTTGCAGTCACTAAAGTATCAGGTTATGCCAGCAGGTTAAGTGTTTACCTTTGTAATCCCATGTGTCTATTTACCTTTCCTACCTCTTTTCTATCTCTCCCTGCCCATCCCCAGGGACCTTGAAGCCAGAGCACAGAATGAGTTTTTCCGGGCCTTCTTTAGGCTGCCAAGAAAGGAGAAGCTACACGCTGTGGTGGACTGCTCCCTCTGGACACCCTTCAGTCGCTGTCACACCGTGGGGCGGATGTTTACCTCGGACAGCTACATCTGCTTTGCCAGCAGAGAAGATGGCTGTTGTAACGTCGTCCTTCCACTCAGAGAGGTAGACCCTGCCTCTCATGTCTGCTGCCATACTGCGTGCCCTCTGAAGCAGCCTTCTGTCATTTGAACCCATGTGGTTGAGCCATTTCTATTGCTTTCCAAAATAATTGATGCTCAGTATACTTTTAAAAAAAGAGGTTTATTTAGCTCACAGTCCAGAGGCTCCAGAGCATGGTGTCAGGTCAGCTCCAGTGAGGGCTGTGGGATGGATGGGATCCCAGTGGCAGGAGCTCATGTGGGAGGAGACATCAGTGGGGAGATAGAAAGTCAGAGAAGCGGGAAGCACCATTCTATTATAACAGTCCCTTTCGTGAGAACTAACCAGGGTGCATGAGAGCTTTATTAATCCCTTCTGATTCCTCCAATGACCCAACCACCCCTACTAGGTCTCACCGCCTTTTTTTTCTTTTCTTTTTTTTTTTTTATTAGAAGTATATAGAAATACAGTTGAGGGAGAAACATTATCAAAACATTAGCAATCAATGGATATAAACTTTGTTATCAAGGGGACCTTGGGTTTTACCTGTTGCAGTTTCCCCCAGAAGAACTCATACGTTAAATGGGTATCTCGTGGAGGAATGACATA